>JAKGSA010000351.1:110425-203718 GCA_033558755.1 Philaethria dido | reverse complement strand
CTTAGGTTCCCTCTGCCTACCCTGCTATATGCGGGGTACAGTGTGAACCTATAAAAAAAATAGACAAATCGTAGCGATGGGTTCTGCCACTCAACACGCAATGGTTCGCATTGAGGCGGACATCAAAGAACGGAGTGTCTTAACACTACGTTCTCGTTTTACCCTGCGGAAAAAACGTGAGGCTAAATAAATTTCCTGTAGTAAATTGGAATCTAAACCATGGTATGTTAGGAAAATATATCAAAAGTAACAACTATATTTAAACTTTCACTTTCATCTACATTTGACTTTGAGAGGACTTTATAAATAATTTATTGGAAGTTTGTTTAGTCAAAGCAGAAGTGCATTGCAGTTGCAATTCTGACTGACGCTGCTGACATTTTATTCACTGTTTTCACTATGTTTTAAAGTTTTATTAGTTTCACCGTATGTATATATATATATATATATATATATATATATATATATATATATGTACTAAGGGGCTTCACGCACTATTCGTTTCGGTCACCAAACCTCTCTTGCGATGAACAAAAAATAAAATTAATGTATCACTTGCAAAGATCAAAAATGCAAGCGCGGCGTTGAGTTCCGCCATTCAATACGCAATACCTCAATTCGGCGGGAAGTGGGGAACGGAATAGTTAAAAGAGAATGGAGTGCCTTAGCACTAGATTCTCTGGTTCCCTCTGCCTACCCTGCTGTATGCGGGATACAGCGAAAGTTAAAAAAAAACTTGCAAATATAGAGAGAAGAAAAATACCCTATATAACAAAACTTTTCAAAAACTCTTTCACCTGGTTCTGGTGGTTCTGAAAAAAAATCTTCTATCGCGATTTTGACTGGTCGTCCGATATACTTAAAAATTTGTACACTTGTCCGAATTCATGCCCCTAAAATTGAAATTCTTGCCATTCAACATACACGTTTTCGATTTCGATTTCGAGCGGAAAGTGGTGATCGGAGTATCTTGGCACTACACTCTTTTTGACTCCTCTGATATATGGAAAAAAACTGAAACGACAAATGATATCTACTTTTTTTTTATTTATATTTATTCTGATCACTACGGATACGTGGTCCGTTACTTTTGTCAACTTTGACAATATTTTCATATCACATTCTCACTAAGCTTAGGAAATAAGATATTTTTTTTCCCAAAAAGAATCCAAGTATTTTAGTTGCCTACTTAATATACTCGTATTATTATTACTTATAATACTTAATATTACTTAACATAAAATAATTAAAAACATTAAAACATTTGCGCTACCGAGTGGTTGCCAGACAACGTACAGGGAAAAATACCGGCCATAGAAACCTGAGACTTGGTATGTAAGCTCCATATGGCGTGTAGGGGAATACTAACACATAATTTCTCGAAATTTCTACAAAAACACAAACAAAGTCACAAGATACAGCAAGTGTAAATATAAATAAAGTACGGTCAAACAGCTTAAAACCCATAGCTAGCATCTGCTAGAGTTAAATGAAGTAGCATAAACATTTATGATATCAAAGCCCTATAACCACTGGGATACTCGTAATGTTGAGACTCGTTGTATGGTAGCTATGGACCGCTTTACCGACTATTATTTAGTTGAGACATTCAAATTATATGCTTTTGTAATATTGTACTGGTGAAGCGTTGTTGATGCCGAAATGATGTCATTTCGAAACGATTTGGTTGTTTTCGCGATGGTAGTCAATTCGGTTTCCGTTTTTATTGAGTGAACTAATTTTGATGATGCTGATATGGTTACTTCAAATAAAATGCTCTAAGAAGTACAATTAATACTAATTACTTTAAAACTATTTGTCAGATTTTAATTAAATTTAAAAAAGATTACATCAGAAGCTCTCATCACATAAAAAAACAATCATCCAAATCGGTATATATAACACATATAACGCATATTTTGTTTGGTGGTAGGAGGTTCGTCCTCCTTCTGGCTCGCGACCACTATCATGTCAAAGACGAACCGCCAAATATCTTATGATGTGTTCCGGTTTGATGGCATGTAAGCCAGGTTTTCCCCTATCCCACCCCATCCTTTCCTCAGAATGTGGTTGTTCCGATAGCGAACTACTGCATTATCCTCCCCTTCCATCTGTATCGTCTAGGTATTCAAAGCATTTATAACACCTCTGGTGTTGTAGATGTCTATGGGCGAAGGTAACCACTTACCATCAGGTGGTCCTTCTGCTCGTTTGCCATCCGTTATCCATAAAAAAAAAATATATATAACATGCACAGTATAACACAAATAAAAAATTGAGTCAAAGCTTCTTCTTTTTTTTGAAATCAGTTATAAAAAGAAACAAAATTTAGAATAGAATAGAATAATCTTTATTGCTCACTCAACAAAATACAAAAGAAATAGGAAATAGTAATATTAACTCATGTAACTGTACTCGTATGCAAAGGCGGTCTTATTGCTTTAAGCAATCTCTTACAGACAGTATAGGAACAAATGAAAAAAGAAGGGAATAACGCTAGTGCAATTATATAAAAATTATAAATATTTAACCAAAATCGAAAACGAAACGTGAAGAAAGTAATAAAATCCACGCATCGAAAGTTCAAAATAATTCAGATATCTCAAACTCTTGTCACGTAAAGGAATTACTTTAACCGATATTATAACCATGATATATAGCACCTATACACTTTACTTCAAAGCTATTAAGCCGCGAACTTTGTAAGGAATCTCGTGCGTTTATAATCGTCATAACTTTAAGGTTTAGGCGAAAACGATAAGTTAAATGTTAAAAAACGTTTTATTTGAATTTTAATGGTTGTAGAAATTCTTATTTTTTTTTTTTGTAACATTAGATGCAATTAATCACTTAGATGCAATATTAATTTATATAAAAACCTAATTACTAAAAATTTAAATAGGCCACAGAAGTATAAGTAAGTATTTATCTATAACAACAGAATCTATTATATAAAAACAGGATCATCAAAATTGGTTCATCCAGTAAAAGTAATTTTTAACTCCAATTTTTTACAATTTTAGAAAAAAGAACGCCTGTCGTGGCGCAGCGGCACAAGCGTGCGACTGTAAACGCGATAGGTTGTTCGATTCCCACTTCTAGAAATGTATAAGTTCAGTAGTTTCATTTCCTGGGTTTGGTAACAAGGCAAAGCGCGGCGTTGAGTACCACCACTTAGCACGCAACGTAATTCGGTGGAAAGTGGGGAACAAAGTGTCTTAACACTAGGTTCTCAGGTTCCTTCTGCCTACCCTGCTATATGCGGTATACAGCGTGAAGCTAAGAGTAATTACATACCTTATAACATACAGACGTACTAAAGACGTGTTGTTACATATACAGACGCAATCGTTCTCGTAAACTGTTCCCCGGACGAATATTTATTGTGTCTATTACCTTGATTGAGACGTATTCGTAGTGTTGACGAAAATGCCTGTCTTCTTAATGTTTAAGCTATCTTTATAGTATATAGAGCTATATGTTGTTCATTAGTTTTGGGAGTCAGAGAGAAGCTAGTGACAAGACCCTCTGTTTTTTATTTATTAGAATATTTGAATGCCTAACAACGCCTGTCGTGGCAGAGAGACAAAAGCATGTAAACGCGACGGGTTGTTGGTTCGATTCCCATTCCAGAAAATGGATTTTTTTTATTTCCTGGATTTGGTAACAAGGAAAAGCGCGGTATTAAGTTCCGCCAATCAGCACGCAATGCTCAAGTTCCCTCAGCCTACCCTGCTATATGCGGGATACAGCGTGAAGCTAAAAAAAAAATAAATAACATAATCAATTTTTGAAATCTCATTAAGTTTCCTTTGCTTACAAAAAAAAGGGTATAATATAAATTCTAACGAACAACATGAAACAATTACTCGTAGCTATATAAAATTACATTTTCTATCATAAATTGTTCAATACATCGAAATAAACCCTATTCGAATCGATATATCGTTTTATCTCCAACCAGATGTTAGGGACGCGATTAATTGCTTTATATAATGAATAGCCTATTAAATAACTCATTTAATTTGTAAAATATATGAATTGGATTTGTTCTATATTATATATAAAAGGCAGCTTTACGCTTTATCCCGCATTGTAGTGTAGAGAGAACCTAGTGACAAGACACTCTGTTCGTCGTATTGAGGCATTGAGTGTTAAGTGTATATAATATAATGTTGAAAATCACGAGAAAAGGGCAGCCTCTGACTGCAACTGCTTGTGGGTTCGATGTTTTACTGAGAGTATGATAATATTTTAAATTATTTATCATAGCGTCACTCTGTATCCCGCAGGGTAGGCAGAGGGAACCTAATGTTAAGACACTCCGTTCCGCACATTCCGCCGAATTGACGCATTGCGTGTTGAGTGGCGGAGCTCAACGCCGTACTTTGCCTTGTTATTAAACTCAGGAAATGAAAAATCCCATTTCCTGGAGTGGAAATCGAACCCACAACTTGTCACGGTTACAGTCGCAAGCTTGTGCTTCTGCGCCACGACAGGCGTTAATTTTAAATTATTCATCGTTCTCTTATTTTTGCTTTTTAGTTTTTCTTCTGTTCTTTTAAACACTTAATTTCCGCCAATCAAAACGTAATGTTTCGAATTTATCCGGAAATATAGAATGGAGTGTCTCTCTATCCTGCAATGTGGAAAAAACCGTGTCATTGATTCGTAAAATTATCTTTTTTAATATAATATGAAGAGGTACAATATAATGTCGCCTTAGAGTATAAAGCTGCCAATAGATTTTTAAGTATTTACTTAAAAAGCTATTATTGATAATTTTATCAGGAGAGATAAAAAGTGTTCTTAAAAAGTTATGCCTGTATCTTATGTGAAGGCCTTACATTAACCTTACATAGAATTAGCAATTCCGCCGTAAGTGGGGAACGGAGTGTCTTAACACTAGGTTCTCAGGTCTTCTCTGCCTATTCTGCTATATGCAGGATATAGCGTGAAGCGTGAAACTAAAAAAAATAATAATTTTAAAGTCATAGATTAGGCTGTTTGACTCATTACGCGTTGTTAACACGATTTATCGCGCATAACAGGATAGTTAGATGGAGAAAATTTCAAGTATCAAGACTCTCCGTTCCCTTTTCGCCCGAATTCAAGACATTGCGTGTTAAGTGGCGAAACTCATCGCACTTTGCTTAGTCTGATCAGAGAAATGTTTTTTTTTTAAATATAAATTCACCGAGTGGAAATTGAACCCACAACCAATCGCGCTTACAGTCACCCCTCCCACTGCTCTACTATGACCTCCGCCGTATAATACTAGCAATGATTCCGGTATCCGGGAGCACGTTCCCAGTCTACCGGCGCCTATAATTTGTGGCGGTTAGGATCTACAGTAGAACAGTGAATGGAAGGGTTATAAAAGAGTGGTATAGATTTTTCCTTTTTTATGAATTTGTTTTTTTTTTATTTTGTATGATTAAATTTAAATTCGATAATTACAATGTCAAAAAATTATTTACGAATATTATATTTTTTATGAATTTTCAGTTTTTACGGATGAAGGAAATTAGAGATAAGTTACTTCGTTTTTAAATGTACTAACAGTACATATCTATTTTGTATAAAAATCTTTGAATGATTTCCGGTCATATGTAGAGTATCTTCTTAATATTTAATATATATATATATATATATATATATATATATATATATATATATATATATATATATATATATATATATATATATATTCTTAGTTAATTAATAACGTAAATGAGGTTGAGACCATCGTGGTGTTATGAGACAGACAACTTTCTACTGTAAGCGCGATTAATTGTCAGTCCCCTACTGAGATTATTTATAAACTATTTTAACTCTACTCTACTTAGACAATTTTAATCTTTTAATTTCACTATTCAACACGTAATCATCACTCGATTTAGGGTGGCAAGTTGAAAATGTATCGACAGTAAGGAACACAATGATCTCTGACTTTTTTGCTATGTGCAAACGACAGAAAGGAACGCGAGGTTCTTTTTGACTACATTATATGCATGAAACTGAAAAAAACAACATATAAATAAAACATTAAATTCCTCTTAACTAACGCCTATCGTGGCGCAGAGGCACAAGTGTGCGACTGTAAAGCGACAGGTTGTGCGTTCGTTCCCACTCCAGGAAATGTAGTATTTTAATTTTTTAGGTTTGGTAACAAGGCAAAGCGCGGCGTTAAGTTCCGCCACTCAACACGCAATGCCTCAATCTGGCGGAAAGTGGGGAACGGATTTGTTGAAAGAGAATGGAGTGTCTTAACACTAGGTTCTCAGGTTCCCTCTGCCTACCCTGCTATATGCGGGATACAGCGTGAAGTTAAAAAAAAATCCTCTATTCCTAACTTTCGGGAGTACTAAACATCTATCAAAGTGAATCAGTAACAAGCAATTGTCCAAATCCTCACCAAATCTGACCTCTAGCACTTCTATTTCATTCTGAGCGCTTTGTCGTCGACCATCGCGGGCTTAGCAGCGAATCTTGATTTATAAAGGTTGGGTTTGTCGCGGGGTAGATTGCCAATAGCGTTCCCTAGCCAGGCTTAATTGGAGTTTAGTCTTTGATTTGTTTCCACGCCACCTTTGTTAGTGAATACAGTAATTAGCTAAGTGCTAATGTAGTTTAGATGTTGTGTTAACTTTGTTGTTGTGGCTGACCGTTTGCAATTGTATGTGTGTATGTGTGAAAGGAAAATTTACTTTGATTTCGATTAAGTTAAGAAATGTTTAATTGTGAGATTTTTTTTTAATTGAGTTTTATTGTGGTTCTAGCAATGAGTCTATTAAAAATTGCAAAAATGGCTTTCCTAGAATGGTTATTTGAATGTGACTTTTTTAAAACATATACGTATTCTAAATTCATACATATAATATTAATGTAGGTGATTTTGCATTATTGTTAAACAAAATAGTGTCTTAATCTAAAGGTGTTAAGAGGTAGTAGATTGGAATAGGCTTAGGATGCGATTCAGTGCGGATTTCTCAGTCATAAAGCAGATTCAGTACTCCCAGTGTTCCGAGCATATAGCTCTTGCATTCCTCTCTACCTACCAACCAGAGCTAGCCAAAGGGGGACATAAAATTCATTAACATTCCGGAGGCCTCAGATTCGTGAGGTCGCTACTCTCCAATCATATCAATCAACATACGTGGACTACTAAGAGAGACGAAACCAAAGGTGCATTAGTTTTATCATTATGAGTGCGCTCGCGAGCAGATATATAGATAGAGTGGCTCAGATACAGATTTAATACCATTACCCTTGCGAGCACATAATTCTCTATCTGCTGACGAAGGCAAGCTAAAGGTGAAAATATATTTAATTTCCCGTCTATTAATGTCAAGTCCGTGGTGTCACCACTTTCTATCAACTCACTACAAGCTAACACGCATCTAGTGATGCATACATACATAGCTTCACGCTGTATCCCGCATATAGCAGGGTAGGCAGAGGGAACCTAGTGTTAAGACACTCCGTTCCCCACTTTCCACTGAATTGAAGTATCTAGTGATATTAATAAGACTATTAAATAAACTGGTATTTTAAGTTCTTCCGAAAGTAGAACGCCGAGTGACTAATCACTAAGTTATCTCTGCCTCTACAATAAAAACACGAAAATACGTGAAAATAATAATAAAAATAAACAAAGCAATTGTCTTAAATTATAGCCTTGTTTATATGAAGTCAGAACACTCCAAAGACTAGCACTTACATAAAAAGTCATATCTAAAGTACCTATCAACAAATCTGTTTCAGTCGAAAACATGAGAACAGTAGGCATCTAGCTTTGTTATCGGTTTTTTTTATTTTTCTTATTGAATAAAGGCTATTTTTTTTTAACGTGAGGAAATCCGTTACGGGTATCCGCCCGCGGGGACTCGGACAGGTTATGTGGGACTTCGAACTAGCTGTAAAGAGGCCGTATTTACCCACTAAAGCCTCACGGTGCTTCTCCTCTATCGCCACTGGCCAAAGCCCACGGGAACTGCTCCAATCATCCGTGGAAAAAGACAACTTTATCCTGCATAGCAAGGAAAGAACCTAGTGTCAAGACACTCCGTTCACCACTTTCCGTCCGAATTTGATGCACGTGCGAATATTACATGTTAAGTGACGAATTCAACGCCGTTCTTTGTTTTACTAGAGTAGAAAAATTTATGAAATCCAATACATATATAATTCCTCCGAATGGAAATCGAACCCACAACCCATCGCGTTTCCAGTTAGACGTTGTGCTATGATGGCTTCTTACATATTTATAGGATTTTTATATTTTTCTCTATTTATGATATACTTAAGCATATATATATTTTTTTTTATTAATTTCACATATCTTCCGTACAACCAATAGAGAATAAAGAGAGAACTAAGTGTTAAAATATTCCGTTCTCCACTTTTTACGTTCCTTTTCTTAGTTTCTTACTAAATATAACTCTTACATTGACATCTCTATATTCTCACGTTTGAAGGTTTAATCGTAAAGCAATTTAGTATAGATTGGATGCTGTCGAAGCAAACCTTTAGGGACGTATTGATAAATTAAACCGCTTTTAGAGGTCAACCCCTCATTTGAATTTAACCTAAAGGAATTCAAGAATGTTTTTGTAATGCCAAGACTTGTGTTTTGCATTTCCTCTGTCTTTTTTTGAGATAACTGGTTTTTTAAAGGAATTTCATGTTTTATCCCGTATAGAAGGATAGTTAAAGAGGCCTTAGTGTCATGACACTCTGTTTGCCACTTTCCGCCCAAGTTCATAGACATGGCGTGTTTAGTGACTTTTTTAGACGTGTTTTAAAGTATTTTGTGCTTATTGATTTTTTATCAAAAAAATTGAAAATCTTAATTACTTACTTAACTTCAGAATCAGTTAGAGTTCTGGAGCGTCAAACGCGACGGTCCCTACATAACTCTTTCGCCTCGTCCACGGTTATTAACGTCTTCATACATGCCCTCCGGGGGATCTTCATACTTTTTACGTGACCTTCCTCCAGTATCATTGATACTTTGTTCTCGAAGGTCAACCTAGGTCTCCCCCTAATGCATAAAACGTATATTAAATTAATGTTGCCATGGTTTGATGTCTATGTTTATGTAAAGTGATATATACATTGCTAAAGACAACGCGTTCTTAACGCGTTAACGGGGACACTATTAAATAATAATAGAAAACTTACTTTTTAGTACTATATCTAATACAAATACGTTTCTATGATAAATTTTGACACATAACATAACCGTTGTATAGCTGTTGCCTTATTGATCACAAGGGATGTAGAGAGGCGGATGTAGCAATCTATTGAGACATGTTCGACTAATGACTCTTATTTGAAGGTCAAGGCTCGTATAGTGTAAATAACTTATATGATAACTTATAGATGGAAAAATGTATGGAATTAAGCCAATATCTGATTAGCGTCGGACTGTAGGAACGAACGCGAGTGTTAGGTTCGATTTCCACTCAGGGGAATAACTTTGTTTATATTATTTTCTATTTTCCACTTTAGTAAGGCGGAGCCATACATACAATTTGGAGGTCTTCAAATCAAGAGTCAATAGGTTATTTCTAGGCAAACATGTATCATCGTAGACCGCATTAATGCTTACCATCAGGCTTTCATGCGGTCAAACGTTAGCCTGTCAATCATAAAAAAAGCCCTGTGTTGAGTTTCGCCACTCAGCACGCAATGTCTTGAATTCGTTCGGACAGAGAACGGAGTGTCTTGACACTAGGTTCTCTCTGTCTACCCTAAGTGAAGTAAAGGGATTACGAAAACAATTATTTAGACTATTGGTGCATTAGTTACGTATATTTTACAGTTCTTTTTTCTAGTTTGATATGTTTATTATCTAAATAACGTTACACTGATACTGTCATTGTTGCTTTTTCATGCTCTGGTGCTTACTCAAATGAGACGAAACGCGGCGTTGAGTTCCGCCACTTAGCACACAATGTCTCGTATTCGACCAGAAACCAGCGAACTAAATGTCTTAAGACTAGGGTTTTTCTACCTACCTTGCTATACAGAATAAAGCGAGCAGATATTTTTCGTGACGCATTTTCGTTACACTGAGTTAAAAAAAAAAGAAAAAAAAAACATAATCATTACAATAATAAGGTTAAATTTAAATAGTCAATGGCACGTAACGAAGTTTGAATCAGAGTGCAAAGTCGCTAACTTTTAATCTTTCTTCAATCAATTAGCGTTGATTTGATTGAACTTTGAAACTGTTCGATATGCATTTTAATGTGATAGATCGTTAGTGGCTCACGAAAATAAAATTGAAATTAGGTTTTTATTATAAAAGTTTCTATAATAATAGTAAGTCCCAGCCAGTCGTGGCGTAGAGGTACAAGCGTGTACGTAAACGCGACAGGTTGTGGGTTCCCACTCCAGGAATCTGAAACTACACTCTATTACTTACTTAATACTTGGATATCTGCATTTCCATTTTTGTTGTAGAATTAAAAAAAAAAGACAACGAATCGTAGAATATTAAAAACTACCAATTAGCCAATATTCGTTAGAGGAGAACGGAGTGTCCTGACACTATCTTCTCCTCTGCTCTGTGAGAAACAGCGTGAACACTATATAAAACAATTCTCAAGTATAAGTCTTAAATTAAAAATTGAATGTATAATATAAAAAAGGTTTACAAAGTCTCTGATTATGTCAGATCGACTCTGCGTTTTAATCATATATCATATATATATATATATATATATATACATACATATATATATACATATATATATATATATATATATATATATAATATATATATATATATATATATATATAAAAGGAGTAGCGACATAATCACTACCATCGGACGCCATGGTCAGTGTGCTCCAGTGGCACAGGTGAAAGTCCAACCAGATGTATATCCCGCTCTACTGACGCATGCTATTTATATTGTCATTCTATAGTTTTCTAACAATGTATCTCCAGCCGGCTAACCATCAAATCATATGTCAAATATAGAATCAGTCTATATAAATAATAAATACTCTTTAGTCATTATTCCCTAACATATATATACACACGTTACCTAGAAATCCGTATCGATTTATCACTTATATTGTAGAATTAAAAAAAAAGATATCGAACCGAGGCATTTTAAAAACTGATAATTAGTCAAGATTCGTAAGAGGAGAACGGAGTGTCTTTTCCATTTATCTTCTCGTCTATTCAGCTCTCTGAGAAACAACGTGAAGCTCAAAAAAAAACTGAAACTACATTATATAATATAGGTTACTTGGAAATCTCTATTTCAGCTTTAAATTATCAAATGTCTCGATTTCGGGTGAAAGGCAGAGAAAGGAGTGTCTGGACACTACGTTCAGTCTTTATGAGAAAAAGTATGAAGCTCAAAAAAAAAACTATTATATTTTATAGGTTACTTGGAAATCTATATTTCCATTTTTATTGTAGAATTAAAAAAAAGAACGAATCTCGGAATATTAAAAACTATCAATTACTCAAGATTCACCTACAACGCCTGTCGTGGCGCAAAGGCACAGGCGTGCGATTGTAAACGCGACAGGTTGTGGGTTCAATTTCTACTCCAGGAAATGGAATTTTTCATTTCCTGGGTTTGGTAGCAAGGCAAAGCGCAACGTTGCATGCAATGTGGGAACGGAATGTCTTAACACTAGGTCTCTCTGCCTACCCTGCTATATGCGAGATACAGCGTGAAGCTATGTATGTATGTACTTAAGATTCGTAATTGAAAAATAGAGTGTTTCGTCACCACGTTCTCTCTATCTACTATACTATACTAAAAAAAGTATAAAACTACATTATATTTTATAGGTTACTTGGAAATCCATATTTCCATTTTTGTTGTAGAATTAAAAGAAAAAAAGATAACGAATCTCGGAATATTAAAAACTATCAATTAGTCAAGATTCGTTCGCGTGCAATTTGCAAAGTGAATTTTGGTAACAGTATTGTATTTCAAATATTTTACTTGTACCCTTCGTAGTGCATAATATGAATATCAAGTGTTCGTTGGCGTTCAGTTTTTACAAGGTTTTTATCAATTTTTTAAAAGTTTTTGTTTTGTTTAATTAAATTTAAATATAGTTATGTAAGTAGACGTGTTTGATTGTAAACGTGATTGGGTGTGGGTTCGATTCTCACTTAGAGCAATGATTATATACGAATGGAAGTTACGCGCGAATTATGTGACTGAAAAATATACTTCGATGATACATTTTAATTTTTATAAATTATATAGAATATGGTAACAAGGCAAAGCGCGGCGTTGAGTTCCGCCACTCAACACGCAATGCCTCCATTTGGCGGAAAGTGGGGAACGGAAAGTGTTGAAAGAGAATAGAGTGTGTTAACACTAGGTTCTCTGGTTCCTTCTGCCTACCCCGCTATATGTGGGATACAGCGTGAAGTTAAATATATATATATTTCAATTATTTTCGTTCCTTCCGTTCTGGTTAGATAGAGTTCTTCTAGTTACGTGATTACCCTGTTATTTAAGTAGAATTGTTGTAAAACATATTGTCAAATGCATACAGCGTTGGATAGCGTATAAGTATGTTGGATGTGAGTTCGATTCCCACTCGAGGAAACGATTAAATTTAAACTAATTATAGCCTGCAACATCGTTAGCCTTGAACACAAAGTTGAAATCTCGTGTTTTTCTCGGTTTCGGCTGCGCTTTGTCTATAAGCAATTCACATATTAAATAGTAAATGAGTGAAAAAATCTACATCTGTCAAAAAGAAATAAAAACTAAAAATAATTAAGATTTTAACAAAAAAAAATCACATAAAATGCACTAAAAAGGAACATTTAGAAGTTATCACATAACAAAAGAAGCATCAAAATCGATTCATCCAGTAAAACAGTTATTCAGTAACTTACATAAAAACATACAGTCGTTTTTTAGAAGTCCTATAAAAAATAGACACTAATTTGTAATAGCAAAAAAAAACGAAATAAAGACAAAAGTAAATGCAAGAAAATTATAAATATTATTAAAATATCGCATGATTCTATTAAAAAATCCTCGCAAAGTTATTTAGTATTGCAATTATTCAAGTTGACGTATTAAGTGATCAGTCTTGGTGTATAGTTATTTTACAATTTATTTTTTACTGTGACGGCTTTATTAGGTAAATGCAACCCTGTTTAACTTTTTAAAATGTTAATTTGAGTTTCTATTTAAAAAAGGTTTAATATTTTTACTTTTTTTTCCCAAATTCTTTTTTTTAAAGCATATTTACTTAACGGTTTATTCTGCTAGCCGAGTATTCAAAGTGAACAGAGTGTCAAGACAATGCGTTCGTCGAATTCAGTGGCGGAACTCACCGCTACACTTTATTACCCTGAGTGGGAGTCGAATCATATCCACATGAGTTTATTGTTATTTAGTGGAACTGTCGTGGCGCAGAGGCACAAGCGTGCGACTATAAACCCGACAGGTTGTGGGTTCTATTCCCACTCCAGGAATTTTTTCATTTCCTGGGTTTGGTAATAAGGAAAAGCACGGTGTTGAGCGTCACATATTTTTTTTAATATTGTTAGTAAGTATAATTAAAATAATAAAAATAATAATGCGAGTGACTGTTATTATGAAAAACTCCAAAACTAATCGTCACATTTTAAATAAATTTATATGGTACGACATCAAAATTGGTTCACCCAGTAAACAGTTATACGGTACACACATAAAAAACAGTCTAGTTAATAACTTTCTCCTTTTTTCAAGTCGGTTTACAACTATTTGATTGTATTCTTATAGTAGTATCAAGGTGGACTCCATGTATTATGTTTTACAAAGGCCACGACTCCAATGAATTGCTGTTAGTTTGATGAATTACTTTCTTTTGACTAATCGTTTTCTTTTGTATTTGTGTCTTTTATATATTTACTAGTTCTATCCTCCGACTTTGTTTGCGTGGTATTTAAAAAAACAGCTTCAAGTTTCACGCACGGTAGTCAAAGAGAACCTATTGTCTAGACACTCAGTTCGCCGCTTTTCGCCTGAATTCGATACGTTACGTGTTAAGCGGAATTCAACGCCGCGATATATAACCATTCCTCCAAATGGGAATTGAACCCACAAACAATCGTCTTCACAGTCAGACGTGAACTTATTTACCTCTATAATACCTCTAAAAATCCCGTTTCTTTATTTTTTTTTTATGGATAACGGATGGCAAACGAGCAGAAGGACCACCTGATGGTGAGTGGTTACCTTCGCCCATAAACATCTACAACACCAGAGATGTTGTAGATTTCCAACCTACAGAATACAGATGGAAGGGGAGGACAATGTAGTAGTCCGCTATCGGAACCATCACATTTTGGGGAAAGGATGGAAAAGTGGAAAACCTGGCTTACATGACATCGAACCAGAACACATCATAAGATATTTGGCGGTTCGTCTTTGACATGATAGTGGTCGCAAGCCAGACGGAGGACGAACCTCCTACCACCAACCTCCCTTACCGTTTTTGTAGGATTTTTGAGAAATCCTGTAACTATTTGAACTAAATTTTTAGTTGATTTTTACTAAATTTTAATTATTTGAATGGAAATAGTTAAGCTAATTGTTACCACGGTAAAACATTACAATTCTATAAGAAAATACTAAAGCAAAATAGCGCGTAACAGCTAGTATTAAAATAATAGCTATATATCATGATAATTACATTTTAACAAAAAATAGGAAACCGACTTCGAAGAAAAAGCACTAAAAAGTACAATTATTACGAATAATTCCAAAACCACTCATCAGATCTCAAATAAATTTAATTAGGACCACATCCGAAGCCCTAGCTATAATATAAAAAAAGTATAATCAAAATAAGCTCATCCAGTAAAAACTAATACAGTAACATACATTAAAAAAGCAGTCATATTGATATCTCCTTTTTTGAAGTCGGTTATAAGCCACAGGTTAGTTAACACCTCCGATTTGCTAATCTTTCTTAAAGTGCGGATTTGGGTAATGGATTGCCTCGTAGACGTACTGCAATCATCGTAGACCCATTATATTTAAGCGATTAATTTTGTATGCCACTATTGTGGTGTAGGAAGTACCTGATGGTTGACAGTGGTTATGAATTCAAGTCCGATATGAGGAAGATTTGCAAGAAAAATAGCTTCAAGCTTTTTTTCCAAAAAGAATTCGGGAAATTGGGTGATGAGTGACGGAATTAATGCCGTACTATGTCTCACTAGAGTGAGGAATTTAAAATAATTATAATATATTTGTTAACGAAAATTTATATTTAAAAAAAGGACGCCTGTCGTGGCGCAGAGGCACAAGCGTGCGACTTTAAACGCGACAGGTTGTGGGTTCGATTCCCACTCCAGGAAATGGATTTTTTCATTTCCTGGGTTTGGTAATAAGGCAAAGCGCGGCGTTGAGTTCCGCCACTCAGGACGCAATGTCTCAATTTGGCGGAAAGTGGGGAATGGAGTGTCATAACACTTGGTTCCCTCTGCCTACCCTGCTGTATGCGGGATACAGCGTGAAGCTATGTATATATGTATGTAAAAAAGGACGAAATGCATTAAATATATTGGGGTATCATATTCAGCTCATATAAAGGTATCGTATGATGACTCCTGGAATCCAAAGCCGAGTTTTGTTTAGCTACTTAAATATTATACACATATGTTATCTCCAACATTGAATGTACTTTTATTTCTCTTATTTAAATATGCTAACATCCTCCGTTTCCTTCACAAGCTTCACGCTTCCGAAAGAAAATTATACGGAACTAAACCCCGCTCTATATCTTACTAAGGCTAAAAAATAGAAATAATACAAATAGTCTGGACCGAATCCGCAACTACCATGTTTATGGTCAAAAGTTACCACTTAGCCATAATGGTTATTCTTTGTTACACATAAAATCAATTAAGCAATTAAATACGTTACAATTAAAGGCATTAGAAGTGATTCCATGTATCGCACTAATTACCCATAGTAACAAGGAGTCTGACAGCTTGACTAAGTAGCATTAGCTTGTTATTTAACATGACTGGCTATTTTGTATTGTTCGTATTAAAAACTAATATGTATTGTTTCATTTAACTGACTTTAAAAAAAGAGGTTATGAATTGGACTGTATTTTTTTATGTGTTACCGTATAACTCTTGTTTTTTTTATATATTTATTTATTATGGTTAAGCAACAATTTTTATTATTACAAAAGCACAAAAAATATCTCTAATTGAACAATTAATTACAGGTTAGCACCACAAACAGTAATAATTGTAATAAGAACAAAAAAAAAACCATTAATAAATAGTAGCAACATATCAATTAAAATAATTTTATAATATTCGGGCCCCACGATACAGGTCTCCTCGTGTGGGGTCCAAAGATAATCAAAAACTTTGAAATCGCTAAAACCATAATGCATCTTACTATGATAATGATAATGTGTCATGTGTTTTAATCTATTATGTAAGCATTGTGTTTTGTTTTCAATAAAGTTTATTATTATTATGTATCTCGTTACAGGTTCTCGGGTTCAAAGGAACCCGGTCCTTTGGAAGGCTTGCGTGGGGACACAGGTCCAACACGTAGAGGCCCCTTTGAGACAACAATATTTTTTAATCTGACGCATTGACCGGGATCCATCTCTGAGTAACCATAGGCAATTGCTCAGAGATGGTCACCGGTCAATGCGTAGGAGCTATGGAACATATGGAAAACTAAAATAGGGCTATGGAATGGAGTTTAGATGGACTAAGTACTGGGCTATTGATTGAGACTATCGGACGTCCACCTTTTCAACAGTCTCAAATTGAAAGGTTAGTGGACGGTGACTCGCCTCCCACTAGATGGGCCCCCACAAAGCGGCGTAGTGCCTCAGGCGCAACATCGGTGTGGTCGGCTATTATTATTATTATTATAATGGTGTAAAAAAAAATTGTTTAAAATATCATTACAATTGACCAGGTTATTGAACAATTTAACATATTCATATAACCTTTAAAATCGAAATTAAAATTAAAATATGACCCGCTGTCCCTCTGACATAACCGGAGACTTTTTCTATGTTAATTATTATTATATATATTTTTTTTAACTTCACGCTGTAACCCGCATATAGCATGGTAGGCAGAGGGAACCAGAGGACCTAGTGTTAAGACTCCATTCTCTTTAAACATTTCCGTTCAATTTTCAAATGGTGTATTTTACCAAAACACTAAAATTATTACGAATAACTCAAAAACTACTAAGCCACATGATAATTTAATTTAAATAACATCACAAGCACTAGCTATCATACAAAAAAAAGTATCACCAGAATTGGTTCACGCTGTAAAAAGTTATGCGGCAACAAACACAAAAATATAGTGGACTTGTGAACCTCCTCCTGTTTTTACATACATACATACAAAGTAGGCAGAGGGAACCTAGTGTTAAGACACTCCGTTCCTTTGCTTTGCCTTGTTACCAATCACAGGAAATGAAAAATTTCATGTCCTGTAGTGCGGATCGAACCCACAACCTGTCGCGTTTACAGTCGCACGCTTGTGCCTCTGCGACAGGCGTTAAAAGGCGTCCTTTTCTTCAAGGCAATCAATATACATATAAATCAATATTAAATCTTCACATTAATATAAAGTATCAAAATGTACGTTCTTTGAATAATAAGAGAGAAGAAAATATATGAAATGACGAGAATATTTTCCTCAAACGTGATTCTTTTTCATTGCTTTGTATGTTTTCTACAATGAAATTAAATCAAAACATAGTAGGAACTAAAAATTAATCGACTAAGAAATTAGATTTTTTCTGATATACTTATTAAATCAAAAGATCGTAGCAGCTGAAAATTAATGGTATGTTTTGACTCCTAGCTGCAGGTCGTGGGTTCATTTCCTTATGTTTCACGCTTTATCCCGTACAGGAGGGTAGTTAGAGAGAACTTAATGTTAAGACACTCCGATTACCGCTTTCCGCTCGAATTCGAGATATTAAATGTAAGCGGTAGAACTCAATTGCTTGAAAGTTTGTTCACGCAAAAACTAACTAACTTAACAGATATAGAGAAAACTATACAGTAGTATAGCTCATATAACAGAATAATATGTACGCTACAATTTATAAAGATTGTTTAACCGGCTTCAAGAAGGAGTAGGATATCAATTCGAATGTATTTTTTATGTATATTACCGAGCTTATTAATATTGGTTTGGATAATAGGGTTATATTAATAAAGTGGGGAACGAATTTGTTGAAAGAGAACGGAGTGTCTTAACACTAGGTTCTCTGATTCCTTCTACCTACCCTGCTATATGCGGGATACAGCGTGAAGTTAAAAAAAGAAGTTAGTAATAATGCTATTTTAGTGCCATTCAAATTAATTTCTTTTTTTGTTAAAAACTTAATTATTGTAATTTCGCTAGAATATAACGATAATAAATAATTAGATTATTTAATAATTTTTGCAAAAATTCAACTCAAATGAAATTGTAACACAGATTTCTTTCTTTAAAAATTCTTATATAACAAAGCAAAACACAACACCCAATTAACTTAGCACAATTTGACAGGCGGAAAAATTCTTCGCGTTACAATAAGAAAATACCAAATACCGAAGCTATCTAAGTTTTATACCAATTTTTGGATAATTACAATTTTTTACTCGTTCCCAAGCTTCGCCACATCGCATGATAGGAATGCAATTACTTCTTGCTAGTAGTGTCAGCGTTTTCGCTTTAATTTCAAATGCTTTTGTGTATGGCCCAAAATTTCATTATACAATAGGTTTTTTAATTTGTTTTGTGTTAAGTGTTATTAGCTTTTAGATGTTGGAAGTGTTTTTGATGTTGTTATGGTTAGGTTGGTAGTTTTGGGTGTGGTGGTTGTCTATTCGAATTCTGTTAAGGAAAGTATTTACATTTTACATTTACAAGGTATACGCATGTATAATAAAATTCCAGAAATAATTACAGATCTGCCACTTCAACAATTTAAAGTTAAGATTAAGAACATATTATTGAAAAAAGTATATTATTCTGTCCAAGAATACTATAATGATGTCAATGTGTAGAACTAAATGCTGTTGACGCTCACACGGGAGGCTCATCATAGTTGCATCATAGTGGTTTGACTTTTTGGAGTTGGATATAAAGAATCATATTAGGCACCCAACAGAACGATGTTACTGATAACGATAATAATTAAAGATTTTGGTTATCAATTATTTTTAAGATGAGTGACATGTCATTGTTCATGCATGCCATTGCATTGCAGGCCATGTTAATAAAGATTCGTCGATTTGAGCAACGATCAACATACATAAACTCACACACCCACTTACACTCCCACACACACTCCCACGCACACTTAAATACAAACCCTAACGCAAGTTGAAGTGTATTTTAAATATCTTCAGTAAAGCAGTTACTGAAACTAATATCATCAAAGACTTCTATAGTTTTCAGTTTTGTAATATCTATTCTAATCTGATGTACCGGTCGAGTTTACTTATTATTCTTTTTTCTTTCTTTAGCTATACTCTGTATCCCGCACATAGCAGAGAAGGCAGAAGGAACCAGAGAACCTAGTGTTAAGACACTCCGTTCTCTTTTAACATTTCCGTTGTACACTTTCCGTCGAATTAAAGATTCTTATCATTGCCATAAATAATAATAAATAAATATATTTTCTAAGTGTATAAAGGTATTTTTAAAAAGAAATTATTTCCATTTATTGTTAATATTTAAATTTATACATTTTTCCCAAGTGAGAATCGAATACGCAACCAACGTACATCAACCAAACGATTCTACAGTATCTTGATCATAAACATAAACTTGATCTACAATATCTTTAAAAACTTTATATCCACCATCTAAATTATTCGCCAAAAAATATGAACGCAAAAATTAAATTTCACCTTGCGTTATAACAAAAAAGGCCGTTTCGTGTGCCGCTCGCATATTTCACTCATACCGATTGAGATATTTATTTGCTATTTCACAAGTTCTTTAGGCAGTTTATCAGACTGTGAGGCAGTAATTTTGTTTTTAACCGATAACTAGTGACCCGAAATAGTAAATCGTTGGGGAATCCAGGATTTATTGTGCCCTGATCATGCGATTGTGGCGCAGTTCGCATGCCTTACAAAACTTTTTGCTGGTGTTCCTGATGCCATCGTTTGTTTGCTTGATTTGCATTTGGTTCCCCGATGGTGTTTTCGTGTCTATTACTGCCTGATTATTGACTTTTAGTTAGATGATAAAGCCATTTATTGTATGGTTAAATTCGGACGTTATGGATGCGAATTTAAATCGTTTTTAGACTATTTGGACTATATATATATTTATATATATTTATTTTTAAGTTCACGCTGTATCCCGCATATAGCGGGGTAGGCAGAGGGAACCAGAGAACCTAGTGTTAAGACACTCCATTCTCTTTCAACGATCCCGTTCCCCACTTTCCACCGAATTGAGGAATTGCGTGTTGAGTGGCGGAACTGAACGCCGCGCTTTGCCTTGTTACCAAACCCAAGAAATGAAAATACTAAATTTTACATTTCCTGGAGTGGGAATCGAACCCACAACCTGTCGCGCTTACAGTCGCACGCTTGAGCCTCTGCGCCACGACAGGCGTTTAATAAATGATATTTCTCATATGGACAGATGATAGAGAATGGAGTCATATCTATTCTACATATGCTTTTTTTCTTCATATGCTGCAAAAATGCCAGAAGTTAAACATTATAAAATTTCTATGTTTTTTTTTGGTTGTTCTTTCTAAATATACTATTTCTAAAGCGATAAGAATTTCTAGATATGGCTTATGTAGTAGTAGGTTTTTGTTACTGTATTATATTATTTGTATTCATGTTAAAAATATTGTCTTTGATACAAAATTTATAAATCCGTATTTCCACTGTGCATATATTGTCATACAGTTAGGTATCGTCGCGGCATTTTTTATATCACTAGTTAGTTTGTGGGTAAAAAATATGGTATATATTCTATATTGAAAAAAAAAAAAAAAAACTTAACAAAGCTTTTACTCGGTGGCTTGTTTACATAGTGGCATGTGCGTTACGTGAAGCGTATTACCCATTCATATTTGATCCCTGAAAATGTTAAAAATTGGGATTTCAGTTTAAATTTATAACAAAAATAGACATTTTTTGAGCGAAAAAATGAAAAATTGCCTTTAACTTAGTTGTGTTTGACTTTGTGTGAAAAGTAATTTATTTTAAAATTTTTATATTTTTATTGTGTATCTAATCTAGTTAGCCCCTAGAGGTGTGGAGAATTTGATTTATTTTGATTTGCTTTGCTTTTGTGAAAGTTTTTTGAACATATACTCGTATACAGTGACATGTTACTTTGCCAAATTTTATTAAATCGGATTAATACTGTACGCTAAAGATATCAAATTCAAATGACATAAAAAAATACTATTATAATATATGAGATCATGAGTTTTACACATATTACATGAAATAATTTTAACCGGATATAATCGCGTACAATTTAGTATTCGGAAATACAATCAGGTAGATTGAGTCTACCTGTGATCACGGACTACAATAAAGTGTTCGAAAAGACGGGTTTCCAAAACTATATTTCCAAATACTAAAAAATACACTATTATTCCGGTTAAAATAGTTTCAATTTAATATTATAATATATATTTCGGCCTTGATTACCGCCACTCAGCACGCAATGCCTCGATTCGGCAGAAAACGAACAAACGGAGTGTCTTAACACTAGGTTCTCTGGTTCCCTCTGCCTAAAATATATATATATATATATATATATATATATATATATATATATATATATATATATATATATATTTATATCATTTATATCATTTATATTATTTCTATACAAATTAAGACATCGTTTATGATACATGACATTTTTAAAAGTTTTCGATATGAATTGCGATTCATATATTGCGAAATAAGAGCTCTAATACGCTAATTACATCTATGCAATGTAGAAAAGATTTAGGGGTGAACATCCTTTTCTAGAAAAATATCCATCGTTATACTGTTCCAGATAGCAGGGTAGTCGAAGTGAACCTAGTGTCAAGACACTCCGTTCTATACTTTCCGTTTAGAATCGAAACTTTAGTGGCGGAACTCAATGCCGCGTTTTGTCTTACCAAATCGAAAAATGAAGCTGTAGCAGCGTATCCCTCATACAGCAGGGTAGGCAGAGGGAATCTGAGAACCTAGGTTCTCACTAGCTTAACACTAGTGTTAAGACACTCCGCGTTCCCCAATAAATGAAAAATAATTATGAAAATAATTTAAATATAACTAAAGTACAGAAAAACTAAATAAGTCATAATAAAAATATTCTCATTTTACGATTATATATAGGCCAAGGCATTCCCACAAAGCCTAATCAGCATTCACCATATGCCCATTTAAAACTATTTACATGGAAATGTAGCAGAAATTGAGATAACTCATACAATTTTCAAGCGAAAGCTTAAGAATTAGTGGGGCATTATTCGTAAAATCACACCAGCCGTACACTTGACAAATTACACCGGGCTCTTTATGGCGCGGCGGGGATTAAAAGATTTCTCCTGTCCGCAAAACCGACGATTGATAACTTATATTGATATATAATTTTTAAACGCATATTAATTTTCAATTTTAAGCGTAATTTTGCGTAAATTTTGTATTTTTAAGCGGTTTATTGGTTTTTTTTTTATAATATTTATGACGCTTCAAGTTTTATCCAGTGAGTAAAGTTTCCACCTGAATTGGAGACATAACGTTTTGAGTGATAGAATTCAACGCCGCGCTTTGTTTCACCAAAACACTCAGAAATTAAAATAGTTTAAATATATTCATTTTTCAAAATAACGCTTGTCGTGGCGCACAGGCACAAATGTAAGACTGTAAGCGCGACAGGTTGTGGGTTCGATTCCCACTCCAGGAAATGGAATTTTTCATTTCCTGGGTTTGGTAACAAGGCAAAGCGCGGCGTTGAGTTCCGCCACTCAACACGCAATGCCTCAATTCGGCGGTAAGTGGGGAACGGAGTGTCTTAACAATAGGTTTCCTCTGCCTACCCTGCTATAAGCGGGATACAGCGTGAAGCTATGTATGTATTTTTTAAAATGAGTATCGAAACCATGCGGCTTTTCTTCGGAATTCTAGAATTAAGTGGCAGAACTCAATGCCGCGCTTTATCTTCGAGGAAAATGAAAATAATTTTAAAAATTATATATATTAATCAAATATATTTAGCGCGGCGTTCAGCTCCGCCACTTGACACCCAATGTTTCGAATTCAGGCGGAAAACGGTGAGCGGAATGACTTGACTGACTACTCTATTATGCGGGATAAAGCGTGAAAGTAACTATCCTCAGAAACCTGATATTAATATAACTTATATTGACATAAAAAATCATAAAAAATTTAAATGAGAAAGTTTGTGAATGGGACAATTTTCTCTATAATTTAGATGAAACAGTACATAGCTTATACATCATAGTAGCATATAGGCTAGTTTTTTTTTTAAGCTTCACGCAGTATCCCGCACATAGCAGGGTAGGCAGAGGGAACCTAAGAACCTAGTGTTAAGACACTCCGTTTCCCACTTAGGCTACAATTTATAAACATTTTATGTAAAATGGCCTTAATATAACGATAAGTGAATATAACTTTACGCGTGTATTAATTTTAACTTTAAAAAAAAGTTTTCCGCGGTAATAACTTACGGTGAAACTTTTATACCTCGTCAAAGCGGCTTATTGAAATTTTATTATATAGAGTGTTCGTACGAATAATATCTTTTAGCGTTGGTTGTGGGTTCACATCCCAACATGCTTATATTTATTATATAATTTAATTTCTCATTATAAGTAACATGAATTATTATTCATTCATTCATATTCATCAACGTCTGTTGCGCAGAGGCACAAGCGTGCTAATGTGAACTCGACAGGTTGTGGGTTCGATTCCCACACCAGGGCAAGAAATTTTCAAATAATATTTAGCATTTTCCTCTCCTGGGTCTGGAAAAAAGACGAAGCGCGGCGTTGAGTTCCGCCACTCAGAACGTAATGCCTCAATCCGGTGGGAAATTGGAACGGAATTGTTGAAAGAGAACGGAGTGTCTTAATAAAGTTTCTCAGGTTCCCTCCACCTATCTTGCTATTTTCGGGATAGAGCGTGAAGTTAAAAAAAAAACATGAATAATACGAGATTCTGTTTAGGGTATTATGGTAGTGAGATGGCGATAACTGTAAATGTTATTGATTGCGGGTTCGGGGGTTGGTAGAAAGAGAACGGAGTGTCTTGACACTAGGTTCCCTAGTCCCTAGTCGTTGTCGTTTCGCTTTATTTATAGTTTAAGTTTCAAATCACAACGATTCAAAAGAAATATCACTTCAAATGTTTGCACATAATTAAAATTTTAAAATATGGTAACTTTAACTGAAAAACTCGTCAAATCTTAATAAAATCTAAATGGGACCATATTAAAAGCACTAGCTATCATATAAACAAAGAATCATCAAAACTGTTTCACTCAGTAAAAAGTTATAAGTACAAGTTATATTATAACCCACATAAAACCAATCGAAATAGGAACCTTCTAATTTTTTCATACATAGCTTTACGCTGTATCCCGCATATAGCAGGGAAGGCAGAGGACACCTAGTGTTGAGACACTCCGTTCCCCACTTTCCGCCGAATTGAGGCATTGCGTGCTGAGTGGCGGAATCCACGCCGCGCTTTGCCGTGTTACCAAATCCAGGAAATGAAAAATTCCGTTTCCTGGAGTGGAGTCCAGTTCCTGTATGTCGGATTGCAGACCTCACTGCTGCCTTTTGTTTCATCAGAGCGTGGAAATGTCAATTATTTAAATATAAGAATTGAGATCCTTTCGAAGTTCTCTGGTTCCCTCTGCCTATCCTGCTATATGCGGGTTACAGAATGAAGTTAAAAAAAAAGACCTTTTCGCCGATCTTTGTTTCAAATCGGTTAAAATATATTTTTGATATCTTAACCCGTTGCCTACAAAAGTAATGGTAACATTTCGTCACAATTGCTCCCAATGATGCATCGTCGTTGTCGTACAAAAAAAACGTAACTAACATCACTGATTTATGCGTCCAATACTCGATTTATTAGTCGGCGAAAATCCATGAATCTGACGCTCCTTTTTTGTTCTGATATAACGCGTCGCCAACGAAAATATTGTATTTCCGTTTTATGAGATCAAAATAAATGTATGAATAATCAATTATCTTTACTTATGTCCCCGTTGACGCGTTAACAACGCGTTAACAATGCGTTGTCTTTAGCAATGTATGTATATGTCACTTTATATAAACATGGATGTTAAATCATGGTAGTGTGTGTAACATTTATTTTATTAATGTAATACTATTTATGCACACTACTTTAAGAAGATATAATCATTCTGCACTTCTTCGATAAATAAACAATAAGTGTACCAAGTTTCATGCTTCTCCGCCCGCGTAATATTTGTAAAAAGGGGTGCAAGGTTTTTGCTTCACGTATTATTATATATTTAAAGTAATATTTCTTACAAAATAACCTGAAATAGATTGTGACAAACATAACTAAATTATATCCAATATAATAAATGTTAAGAACATAATGATCGGAAATTTTTGGCATCTACCAAAATGAATTGAGTTAGCCTCTAATTGGCGTTTTGAGGTTCCGCCGGCAATATAAAATGAAATAATATTATTAATCCGCTCACGCCTTACGTACATGGCTATCGAATATTAAATGCTTTCTCTAAAATAAACGATGAATTTATACGTTTTACAGTTGTTTTATCATGAAACTGTCGGCGTAGTGGATTTGTAATGGAGATGGTTACAGGTTCGATTCTCACTACATTAGTGAATATTTATGTGGGTTATATTTTTTTAGCTTCACGCTGTATCTCGTATATAGCAGGGTAGGCGGAGGGAATCTGAGAACCTAGTGTTAAGACATTCCGTTCTCTTTCAACAATTCCCTTACCCACTTTCCACCGGTTCAGGCATTGCGTGCTGAGTGGCGGAACTCAACGCCGCACTTTGCCTTGTCACCAAACCCAGGAAATGAAAAGACTAACATTTCCTGGAGTGGGAATCGAACCCACAACCTGTCGCGTTTACAGTCGCACGCTTGTGCCTCTGCGCCACGAAGGCGCTCATACAAAAAATCCTAATAATAATAATTTAAAAAAGCAGATTTACGCTTTATCCCGTATAACAGAGAAGTCATGGCGGAACTCAACGCCGCACAATATCTTAGTAGAGCGAAGAAATGAAAATACTTTAAATATCATTCCCCAGATCTTAATAATATAGATATGTAAATAAGTAATAACATAAAACAAGAAGAACAAAAACAAGCTTGATGATTATTTCGCCTTGTATTTTATATGCGACGATATTGGGCGTACATGTAGAGATATATGTTATACTCATTATGTTCCAACCAATTTTGTACGTAAGCAGTAGATTCTGATTACTTCGGTACAATTTTTGGGGGTCTTTCTCTATGGTATATTCATTGGTATAGTTGATATAATAACATTGGTAGTGTGTTCGATTTCAACTGTTTTTGACTCATAATCACTCATTTTCAAAGTGATAATTTAAGACGAAAGGAAGGAAGATGGGAAGATAATTTTTGGAAACCAAACTAAAATGATAAATTTGCTTTTCTCTATGTAACGGGTTAGACGAAGAGAACCTAGTGTCTTGACTCTCCGCCCTCTACTTTCTGCCTGGATTCGAGATATTGTGTTGAAAACTTAAGATTGTATTATAATAATGATCACATTTAAACGTAAACGCGACAGGTTGTAGGTTCGATTTCCACTCCAGGAAATGGAATTTTTAATTTCCTGGGTTTGGTAACAAAGCAAAGCGCGGCGTTGAGTTCCGCCATTAAGCACGTAATGCTTCAATTTGGCGGAAAGTGGGGAACAGAGTGTCTTAATACTAGGTTCCCTCTGCCTACCCTGCTTTATGCGGGATACAGCGTGAAGCTATGTATGTATATATTTAAACTATATACAATTCTCGTTTCTGGCATGGTAAAACGCGGCGTTGAGTTCCATCACTTAACAAATTCGGACGGAAAGCGACAAACGGAGTGTCTTTACACTAGATTCACTCTGACTACTTATTCTGATAGTTGACTAAAAAACACCAAAAAGTTCTTAACTAGCCCAAAATTTTCCATAAAAAGATTTATTATTTTATAAATTCTAAACGCTTAACAATATTCATTAATAAGCTAACTTGATTAATGCTTGAAAGCACTAGCCGGTAACTAAAAATCTTGGTATATTTCAACCTCACCTTGGTATAACCTAAAAAAAGAATTTCAAGAGAGTTCTTAGTTCATTTGGTCTCAGCGATATTTATTTACCTGCCGAGTTTTCTACCATTTTCTTTTAAAAATACTTGTGCTTCTGACTTTATTAAATGCGAATTAACATAAGCCGGCTTTTACTGATTCTCTTTTTGTGACAATATGACAGTGTGGAATATTTAGCGTTTATCTGCTTAAATGATATGGTTGCGAGTTCGAATCTCGGGAGATACATATTTAGAAAACGTATAAAAATATGAACGCAGCAGGACTCGAACCCGTGCCTCTTGGAAACCGTCCAAGCGCTCTGACCACTAAGCCATGCGTTCTATATCCGGCTGCGTCGAAATTCGTATACGCTTGTTACAACTTATTTTTGTTTCTGCTACCCAAAGATCATTTCAAAGAACAATCGTTTGGCAAGAGCGAATGCTATTTATTAAATATGTTTGAAAAATTTTTATAACTTTTCGACACTCAGTTCTCTTGCAACAATTACGTTCCCTATTTATAGGCTAAAGTTAACCTGAATTCGAGATTTGCGCGTTCAGTAGCAAATCTCAACGCTGCGCTTTGTCTTGTTAGTACGGAATGCTGAAGATATTTTAAATATAATCATTCCCTGAGCAGCTCAGGTGGTTTGGATGCATCGAGAGGATGAGTGATGAAAGAATGGTGAGAAAGATACATGAAGCAAAGGTGAGCGGCAAGAGAGGTGGAGGGAGACCTCGATTGACCTTCGAGAACACAGTATCTATGATACTGGAGGAAGATCACGTAAAAAGCATGAGGACTCCCCGGAGGGCATGCATGAAAAGGTTACTGACTGTGGACGAGGCGATAGAGGTATGCAGGGACCGTAGCATTTGGCGCTCCGTTCTCTCCTACTACCCCGCTAGGGATAAAGCGTGAAGTTAAGTAAGTAAGTAAGTAACATTCCCTCAAGTGGGAATCGAACCCACAATCAATTTTACAGCGTTTACAGTCAGACGCTGTGCCACAATGGTCTTTAGTAAATTATATAAAGCAAAGTATTTAGGCAAAGTCTACTGTACTACATCGGCTTTTAAATATAATAAATATAAAGTTGCTGAAATATGGGCTAATGTCCTCCCTAGAAATTACCAATTTCCGTCGTGAGTCAGCTCTTGTGTTTTTTCATATCGATCTCCCCTATCTCACATAGTATATTTTATGTTAGAAACTTATGAAGGCTTATTAGAATGAATAACTTCTGGGCTGTGGGTTCGATCCCGCTCGGGGGAATATTTTGTGTATATTTTTTTTATCTTTGTGGTAAGTCTTAAAGTAGTATTTGAGTGTCCTAGCACTTATTTTTTTTCTATTTAATCTAATACATGTGATTAATGCTACAAAATATATGTTTATAAGATGTTTTTTCCTATATTAAGTCAGTTCTCTCAGTTCTTCACTTGCTGCCCGAAAAGGAGATTGTATATTAAGTGGCGAAATTCAACGCAGTACTTTGTCTTAAAAGAGCTGAAAAAGACGAAAATTATTTAATAATCATAATGAGATCATTCGTTCTTGTGATATTTACATATATTAATGATTTTTTTTGACTACCTGTCTACTTGTGACCACAGACTACTATTAATGTTCGAAACGTCAGGTTTACGAAAATATGTATACTAATAGTTTTATTTAATATATGTAATAATCACTAGTGTCCCCGTTGACGCGTTAACAACGCGTTGTCTTTAGCAATGTATATGTCACTTTATATAAACATAGATGTCAAGCCATGGTAGTGTATTAATTTAATACCCTTTTTATGCATTATTTTTAGAAAATGTTAGCAGTCCCCTCCTTCGCTATATAAATTATAAGTGTGCCAAGTTTCATGCTCCTCCGTCCCCGTAATGTTCCTAAAAAGGGGTACAAAATTTTTGCTTCACGTATTTATTTAGCTTTCCTGGAATACCAACTGAACGCACTACCACTTGTTAATGCTCAGACGCTGTCTACTTCGCCACCATAACCACCACCTAAATATAGCACTTTTATAATAAAAAAATTAAAAGTTAATAACATAAAATATAAAATTTCCATACAATACTATCTACATACGTATAATTAAAATTCACTATGAAAATTACTCATACATGTGTCCCATGGTGATTTGTTTATCTTATCAGCGCGTAATAACAGATGGACGGTAAATCACTGGAATTGCTATTGATGACTTTTGTATCATTTTATTATTGAGTTATTAAATATTTTTGTTATTTTTTTTAACTTCACGCTTTATCCCGTATATAGCGGGGTAGGCAGAGGGAACAAAAGAACCTAGTGTTAAGACACTCCATTCTCTTTCAACATTTCCGTTCCCCACTTTCCGCCAAATTGAGGCACTGCGTGTTGAGTGGCGGAACTTAGCGCCGCGCTTTGCCTTGTTACCAAACCCAAGAAATCAAAATACTAAATTTTACATTTCTTGGAGTGGAAATCGAACCCACAACCTGTCGTGTTCACAGTCGCATGCTTGTGCCTCGCCGCCACCACAGGCGTTATTTGGTAACTTGCATAAAAAAATACAATCGAATTCCTCTTTTTTTGTAGTCGGTTATAAATCGGAATTTCAACACTGGCTCAGTTTCAGATGATTTAATTAAATCTTAAAATCAAACCTGCTATATGAATCCATTGCCAAATCTACTGCCAAATCCATTTTGTATGATACTATAGTCCATTCATCTGTGTTTTTTCAATTTACAATGACTTAGTGAAATATTGTATGCATATAAAATTTCTTTTTGCTTAAAAAGAATGCTACTTGATTTACAAAGAAGGGTAGGCAGAGAGAACGTAGTGTCAAGACACTCTATTTTCTGTTTTCTGGCTGAGTTTAAGACATTCCATGTAAAGTGGCGAAACTCAACGCTTAATATTCTATGCTTAATATAATAATTCGACGTAAAATGGGGAACGGAGTGTCTTAACACTAAGTTCTCAGGTTCCCTCTGCCTACCCTGTTATATGAAGTTAAAAAAAGTAATAATAATATAACTGAGGTCAGTTCTTAAGAAGAAGCTTATTAGCATTCCATGGATTCACTGTGCGGGTACCAAGCCTATCTCATTGCTTGGAGCAGTGCCTGGGACCTGACATATAGGAGTGGTTTAAAGTGCCCATTTAAATATGCGTTAACTCTTATCTCAACTTTCCAAAATCCTCGTTACCTTACCAGATTTGAAAAAAATCATACTAATGCCACCTTCGATATATTTGCTAGACATAAACTGATGATAGATGACAGATCGAGATTCTTAGTAGATTATAGAGAGATTTTACTGTTATAACTCTCGTGTCTACCTCTGCCACGTACAAATTAACTTTAAACCTATGCCTGGTCAGGTAATTTGTAATTTCCAAGTACTTGTATATTTTAAAATTTTTTTGACTTTACAATTAATCTCTAGCGGAGTAGTCAGAGAGAACGGAGCGCCAAACGCTACGGTCCCATACTTCTTTGGCCTCGTTCACAGTCATCAACCTCTTCATACATGCATACTTAGTATATATATATTTTTTTAACTTCACGCTGTAACCCACATATAGTAGCTGGGTAGGCAGAGGGAACCTGAGAACCTAGTGTTAAGACACTCCGTTCTCTTACAACAATTCCGTTTCCCACTTTCCGCCGAATGGAGGCATGCGTGCTGAGTGGCGGAACTCAACGCCGCGCTTTGCCTTGTTATCCAAACCCAGGAAATGTTAGTATTTTCATTTCTTCGAGAGGGAATCGAACCCACAACCTGTCGCGTTTACAGTCGCACGCTTGTGCCTCTGCGCCACGACAAGCGTTTAACTTTAAAATTAATTTGTTAATATACTTTGTTTCAGACCAAAAAGCGGGTCGATGCTTCTATATAGCCGGAAGAAGGTTCGCTACCGGCGCGATGGTTACTGTTGGAAGAAGCGGAAAGATGGCAAAACTACGAGGGAGGATCATATGAAATTAAAAGTGCAGGGGACTGAGGTAAGTTATGTTAAGTTTAGGTACCTTTTTATAACGGACTTGAAAAATAAAGAGGTCATCAATTTGATTATGACTTTTTTACTGGTGGAAAAAAAAATGTTTTTGATGATTCTTTTCTCGTAGGATAGATTATAATTGTTATGTAGTCCCATTTAAATTAAGTTAAGATAGGACGAGTAGTTTTTGAGTTATTCGTAATAATGTTACTTTTTAGTGCGTTTTATTTGAAGTGGGTTTTCCTTTTTTTGTTAAATCTGAATTATTCTGCATATCCTTACTAATATTATAAATGCGAAAGTAACTCTGTCTGTCTGTCTGTTACGCTTTCACGGCTAAACCACTAAACCGATTTTTATAAAATTCGGTATGAAGATAGAACTGAACTTAGGAAAGGACATAGGATACTTTTTATTGCGAAAAAAATAGTAGAAGGGGTTGAAATAGAGGATGAAAGCTTGTATGGAAGTTCCTTATTGTCAAACATAAAATCATGTAAGATTATTTAACTGTTTACAACTTTCACACCTAAACCACTTGACTATTTTTGACAAATAGTCTAGACCTTGGGAAAGACTATAGTCTACTCCTTACCATGTCGCGCGATATAACCGAATTCCACGCGGGCGAAGCCGCGGGCGAAAAGCTAGTTAACTATAATTATTTAAGTTAAATTTCTAACTCCTCCGTATTTTCTGAATTTGAGACCTTCGTTGCGGAGTAGGAGAGTGTGACTGTAAGCACAAGTGGTTATGAGTTCGATTTCCCCTCGAGCAATTTTATATTTCACCACTCAATCAGGTACAATAGAGAATGGAGTATTTTGATACTAGGTGGCATAAAGTGGGGAACGGAGTGTCTTAACACTAGGTTCCCTGTGCCTACCCTGCTATATGCGGGATAAAGCGTCAAGCTATGTATGTATGTAGATTCTCTAACCCTGTTATACGAGAAAAAACCAGAAAATAAGATAAGCACTTATCATAGAAACTTGCCCTACATATATCTCTAGAGACTTCTTGTCTCACCTAAACAATAAGTCACATCTTTCACCGTTATCACTAAAAATGATAAATTGTTACAAAGACGTCAAAAGACCCAAATCATATGAAAAAAGTATTATTATACTGCGAAAGCGCAAACAGCTTGATACCGCAAACAGGTGTTTCCGTTCAGGACTGAGTTTTAACATTTTTTAGAACTAAAAAATATTATAATTAATTTAATTTATGACTTTATCGCTTTTAACACTTTATAATTGCTTTATTCTTGTTGAAAGTTAAATATTTTTGATATTTTAATAAAAATTTACGCCTGTCGTGGCGCAGAGGCACAAGCGTGCGATTGTAAACGCGACAGGTTGTAAGTTCGATTCCCATTCCATGAAATTTAATTTTTCATTTCCTGGATTTGGTAACAAGGCAGAGCGCGGCGTTGAGTTCCGCTACTCAGCACGCAGTGCCACAATTCGGCGGAAAGTGGGGAACGGAGTGTCTTAACACTAGGTTCCCTCTGCCTACCCTGCTTAATGCAGGATACAGCGTGAAGCTATGTATGTATGTATAATAAAAATGTAGATACATAACAAAGAGACCCTAGTACCTAGACACTCTGTTCTCCTATTTCCGTCCGCATTCAAGATATTGCATGTTAAGTGGCGGAATTCAATGCCGTACTTTGTCTTATTAGAGCGAAGAAATGAAAATAATTTAAATATAATGATATCCTTGAGTGAGAATCGAACTCATAACCAATTGTGTTTTCAATCAAATGCTGTTCCACTGCGCCATGATGGCCTCTCATTATCCAAGAATGCTATAATGATTGTAATATATTCTACACATTAAATTCTGATGATGCGATCTAATGGTATGATTTGATAGTATTATCGAGTAGAAATAGCTCTCTATCTCTCTTTTTTAACCGATTTTCAAAAAAGGATGAGGTTATTGTACCGGATTTTGTTTTATATGTATCACCGCTTAACTTTCTACTGGGTGAAGCTATTTGGATATATTTTTATATGACAGCTAGTTCTTCTGATGTGGTCCCATTTGAATTTAATTAAGATCTGATAGATAGATAGAGCAGAATACAGTAAATAACATATATATAGATACAGAGCGTGCAAAGGCGGTCTTATTGCTAATAGCAATCTCTGACAGACAACCTTTGGAGAAAGGAGCTTGGTCTTAGCGGATACGGGTTGGTGCAAATGAAGGAAAATTGAAAAATAAAATAATATATAAATAAAATATCTGACGACAAGTTTTGGAGTTGTTCGAAATAATTTATTTTTTAATGAACTTTATTAGAAGTTTTTAGATTTCATATTGTTTCTATTTATTTCTTATACTATTTTATTGTTTTCTGTTTACATATTAAATGTGTAGGAAGCTACGCTTCACTCTAGACCACAGATGTGAGTACAAAGCAAGATCAATGCAGTACTCGATAGATGCACGAAATCTTATCAAATATCTGTATTATATATTTACATGTGGCATACAATAATTGAGATTTCAACAAAAAAGAAATATAATGCATCAAAAAGTAAAATTATTACGAATAACTCATAAACTACAAGTCAGATTTTAATTCTTTTTGGTAACAAGGCAAAGCGCAGCGTTGAGTTCCGCTACTCAACACGCAATGCCTCAATTTTGCGGAAAGTAGGGAACGGAATTGTTGAAAGAGAATGGAGTGTCTTAACACTAGGTTCTCTGGTTCCCTCTGCCTACCCTGCCATATGCGGGATACAGCGTCAAGTTTAAAGATTTTAATTCTTCCGTCTTACGAGTTTTACATCAGGGTCACATATCTTGATGCGAGTTGAACATTTTTTACCCATCCCAAAAAGTGGACAACGCCGCTAAAGAAGTTTTCTTTTCAAAACCTTTTATATTTAAAAAAATTAAATACAATAACGAAGCAAAGCTCAATCATTCTAAGCACACCCACTCTAAGTATTAAAAAGTTTCCACCGTCATAATAACAGATAGCGTGCAAAACACAGGAAATGCTACTCAATCAACAACAATGGCACCGAAAATCGCTTAAATTCCTCATAATCGTGTATTCGGGTGTTCCGCTGACGTCACCCGACCCCGGCTGTCAGCACTAAATGAGATTCACAGTTGAATCTAGCATTCTCTATGGTTATTGCATATTTTTAAATGATTGCCCACAAATTATTTGCTTTAAAATTATTTTTTTTCGCTTAAAAACGTAGCAAAATAATTATTATAACTAGAGTTCTCGTTGACGCGTTAGCAACGCGTTGTCTATCAATGTATATGTCAGCTTATATAAACATGCGTGTCAAACCATGGTAGTGTGTGTAACATTTATTTTGTTAATTTAATATACTTTTTATGCATTATTTAAGAACAAATAGCATGCTGCACTCCTTCTCTATATAAACTGTAAGTGTGCCAAGTTTCATGCTGCTCCGTTCGCATAATTTTCATCAAAAGGGATCCAAAGTTTTTACTTCACATGTTTTTATATAAATACAATTATTAATAAAATGCACAAAAAAGTAAAATTACGAACAACAAAAAAAATCATCAGATTAAAGAAAATTTAATTGAGACCACGTTAGAAGTACTAGCTAAATTTCCTGTTTAGCAGGGTAGTCAGAGAGACCCTAGTGTTAAAACTCTACGTATGTTACTTACCTTCTGAAATTGAGACATTGCGTTGAGTGGCGGAATTCAACACTTGTTGTGAATCCTACTAATAATATAAATAAAGGATGTCCCAAAATTAACGCAAGATTTGACTTTGCCGCCATTTGTGCAGTGAAGTGTTGGCAACCCTGACCGCTAAGCTTTCGCTATTTTTGAAATATTCTTTAATAATGAAGACACGTTGTTCTATCGTGTAACGCTCCATTTTTAATAACCCTATACTGTTAGCTGTCAAATTGCTTTTTTTTCAGGGTTGCCAACACTTTACTGCACAAATTGCGGCAAAGTCAAATCTTGCGTTAATTTTGGGGCACCCTATATAAAAGATTGTGAAGATGAATGCATATTTCACAAAAACTGAACAGAGAGATATAAATGAAATTTTATTTTAATATAGCTTATATATGCAGATAGCACATAGGCTATATACTATTTAAAGATTTTTTGTATTTGGCCATAACATCACAAGTCTGCGCATAATTTTTAATCTATTCTTTTTTCATATGATAAGTAATGCTTCTGATGAGTTCCCATTTAAATTTAGCTACTATCTGATGAGTAGTTTTTGAGTTATTCGTAATAATTTTACCTTTCTGTCCATTGTATTTAAATTATTACTGAAATAAAATAATTTACTGTTACCTAGAACTCTCATAATGAGTTTATCCAAACTACATCGATATGCAAAATCAAATTTAAATTATAACACAATTAATTAACAAAATTACTTTCAAAATGTCAACAAAATGGAGTGACACCAATCTGAAATAATGAATTCAATGACCACGTACAAAAATAATACTATATGCTATAGTCGAGGCCTGTCCTGGCGCAGAGGCACAATCGTGCAACTGTAAACGCGACAGGTTGTGGGTTCGATTCCCACTCCAGAAAATGAAAATATTAAATAATATTTAGTATTTTCATATCCTCACTCTGGTAACAATGAACAGCGTGGCGTTGAGTTCCGTCACTCAGCACGCAATGCCACAATTCGGTGGAATGTGGGGAACGGAGTGTCTTAACACTAGGTTCTCAGGTTCCCTCTGCCTACCTTGATATATGCGGGATACAGTGTGAAAAAAAAAGTATTTTTGTTTCCTGGGTTTGGTAACAAGGCAAAGCGTGGCGTTAAGTTCCGTCACTCAGCACGCAATGCCTCAATTCGGCGGAAAGTGGGGAACGACGGAAATGTTAATAAAGAACGGAGTGCCTTAACCCTAAATTCTCTGGTTTTCTCTGCCTACCCTGCTATACGAGGGATACAGCGTGAAGCTAAAAAAAAAACATATACTATAATATGGTATATAGTATAGTTATCGTTCCAATTAGTGGTCTCCATCGGAGTTAATTGGTAGAGATTCATTCGCTTATTCATCAAACCGTTTCAGAGCTGCTGGTCAATTTGTTTATGTGAACGTTGAATTTGTGTTTTTGTCATACGTTTGTTTGTTAACCGATGTTTAAAATAAGATGGTTATTTAAGTTACTGATTTTTTTTAGCTCCACGCTGTATCCCGCATATAACAGGGTAAGCAGAGGGAACCTAGTGTTAAGACACTCTGTTCCCCACTTTCCGCCGAATTATTACTAATTTATTTATTTCATTTACTAATTTAGTTAAGTTATTAGCTAAGCTAGAATTAGTTGTTATGAATAAAATAGGAATGCGTCGCCTGTAATAGCGATTGGTTATGGATTCCCACTTGGACGAATACTTATATTTAAACTATTTCCGATTCCATGACGAGGCAAAACGCGGCGTTGAGTTGCGACACTTAATCTCAATATGTTAAACTCGTGCGGAAAGTGGTGAACATAGTGTCTTGACTCTAGATTCACTCTGACTACCCTACCATGCGAGATAAAGCTTTAAAAAAGCTTTTATATTTCCTTTTTGTCAGTTACTAATTTATAAATAATACATAACTTCACGCTGTATCCCGCATATAGCAGGCTAGGCAAAGGAAACCTATTGTTAAGACACTGCGTTCTCCACTTTTCGCCGAATTGAGGCATTGCGTGCTGAGTGGCGGAACTCAACGCTGCACTTTGCCTTGTCAATTACAAGGCGAATGATTATATTTAAATTATTATAATTTCTTCGCTATGGCAAGACATAGCGCGATATAGAGATACACTTTCTTCACTTCTTCTCTTCCCAGGAACTTATCAAGTTATTAGCTGACCATGGTCTGTGAGTTACTCAGTTACTATAGAAACGCATAATTTACGCGTGAACATTTGAAACTCACAGATATTCCTATAGAGTCTAATGTAACATAACTTGACATTTTCTCGCCCATTATGTCGCTCTAGTGACCTGAAACACATAAATTCATGAAGTATAGAATAGTGAACAAAAGCATAACAAAATTGTATTTAAAATATAAGTGTAAAGCAATTTGGTCATAACACCTTTGCGAGTTCTATGAATGGACTGAAACACTAGAGAGATTAAAAAACACGTGAAAATGTTTCTTTTGTATACAAAATAGTATTTAAATAGGGATACAAATTTTGTTGTTCTGTTTTCATAGTGGTTTGAATGATATTAAATGTTAGAATGAGCGGTTCCATGCTTTTTCGCGTATAACAAGCGAGGTAGAGAGAACCTAGTGTTAAGACACTCCGTTTTCCAATTTCAGAGCGAAGAACGGAATATATTGACATTAATTTCCCTACATCTGTCGTGGCGCAGAGGCACAAGCGTGCGACTGTAAACGCGACAGGTTGTGAGTTCGATTCCCACTCCTGGAATTGGAATTTTTCATTTCCTGGGTTTGGTAACAAGACAAAGCGCGTCGTTGAGTTCCGCTACTTAGCACGCAATGCCTCAATTTGGCGGAAAATGGGGAACGGAGTGTTCATACTAGGTTTCCTCTGCCTACCCTGCTATATGCGGGATACAGCGTGAAGCTATGTATGTATGTATAGTATCTATATATGTATGTATGGTATCTATTTATGTATGTATAGTTTCCATATGACTACCCTGCTGTAAGGAAAAACTGTAAAGCTGCAAAAATATCATATCTTTTCCTATTGTTAGGCGGATTTTTTTAAAGTGACACATTTAGTCTTCTAAGAAACTATGAGTATAATTAAAATTTTAACAAAAAAAGAATACTGACTTCAAATAAAATACACAATACTAACATTATTACGAATAACTCAGTAACTGCTTGTTAGATCTTAACAAATTTTTTTTGAGACCACATCAGAAGCACGAGCTATCATATAAGAAAAAATCATCTAAATTGGTTCACTCATTAGTAAGTTATTCGGTAATACACATAAAAATACAGTTCATTTTTTTTTAAATTAATTTATTTTTCACAGTATGAAAACGCAACATTTTATATTTATTTCGTCAAATTATTAAAATAGTTTATCGACGGACTACACTCTCTTATTTAAAGTATATAAATATATGTACACTTACAAAGCAAACACCTGTCGTGGCGCAGAGGCACAAGCGTGCGACTGTAAACGCGACAGGTTGTGGGTTCGACTCCCATATACTTCCCTATATGAGGGATACAGCGTGAAGCTATGTATGTATGTATAAAACAAATTTTAGTGATAAGCTATCTTACAACAATATATATTGATCACTTTTACTATTTAACAAACATAAGTTGATTTTATTAGATAAACGTGGGTATTTCAAAAACAATACTATTTATCAGCGTTACCAAATTCTGTTAAAACTGTGTAGCTGCAAAAAAGTATCATATTTCTTCCCATTATTGTAAAGATCTTTTTTTGTCTAACCCAATTAATTAACTAAGAAACTAAAATGCAAGGAGTCAATTTACTTATACTAACTGGATAGACAAAGTTAGTGATAACTTAGCTTAAAATTGCCGATACCATCCAAACTTAATCCTGTAAGTATTATCCTGTATAAACTTAATCCTGTAGATAAGCAAAATTGAATATAATCAAATTACATTCTCCTATATTATTATTTCAAAAGTAATTTCACCTTTTATCCGGCATAGTCTGGTAGACTGAACCTAGAGTTAAGACACTGCCTTCACAGCTTTCTGCCCGAACTCGAGACATTATGCGTTTAGTAGCGAAACTAAACGCCTCGCTTTATCTAATCAGAACATAATTTATAACTTTTATAAGTAAATCAGCTAGATAGACTAGAAATATTCCTTTTAATTCTCGTAGCTATATAAGCACGAGAGTTTATTTCAAGGTACTCTATTTTCCGTTAAAATTCGTGTTATATTAAGTGGCGGAACTTAACACTGCGTTTTGTTCCATACTAATATATGAAGAAAAAAATAAGAAATCTCTTTTATAATTAAATCGGTTGTATAGACTAGAAATAGTCGTCCTAATTCTTTTGATAATATTACAATTAGCAGTTTAACACATCGAAATCTTGCATAGCAGAGTGGTCAGAGAGAGCCTAAAGTCAAGACATTCCGTTTTCAATCTGAATTAGATACATTACATGTACAAGTGACGTAACTCAACCCCGCATTGTCTAATACTAAAATTAAAAAAAATAACAAATCTTTTATAAGTAAATCAGTTGAATAGACTAGGGATACTCTTTGTAATACTCGTGACAATTACTAAAATTAGTATCTTCACGCTTTATCATACTTTATCAAAATTAGAGAACCTAGACTTAAACTGCACCTGTCTTGTCGCAGTGTTGTGGGATCGATTCCCACTCTAGAAAATGGATTTTTTTATTTCTTGTGGCTTTCTTGTAACAAGGCGAAGCGCGGCGTTGAGTTCCGTCATTCAGCACGCAATGATTTAAATTGCAAGTTCGGCGGAAAGTGAAGAACGGAGTGTCTTAACACTAGATTCCCTCTGCCTACCCTGCTATATGCATACAGCGTGAGCTATATAATGTATGTAGACTTATAACACTCCGTTTCCCACTTTCCACTTAAATTCGAGATATTACGCACTTAGTAGCGAAACTTAACGCCGCATTTTCACTAATTAGAAAACTAATTTTTTTGTAAGTAAATCGATAAAAAATTGTCCTAATAATTCTCATGGCAATAATAAAATTATTGATTTCACGCTTTATCCCGCATAGCATGGTAACTCAACGCCGTGCCTTTTAATATTAAAATTAAAATGTCCAATTAAAAAATAACTTAAAACTGTTCTAAGTAAATCAGTTGGATAGACTAGAAATAGTCCTTCTAATTCGTGGCAAGTTTCTCGGTTTGGTATCAGCACGCTATTGTTTTGTTCTTAGCTTGGAATGACGCCAATTAGGGACAGGTGAAAGAGGTTAGCATACCGCGACCTTGTGTTTTTATATCTCTTTTTTTTATTAACCGACTTTAGAAAAAGAATATAACGCCTGTCGTGGCGCAAAGGCACAAGCGTGCGACTGTAAACGCGACAGGTTGTGGGTTCGATTCCCACTCCAGGAAATGTAAAACTTAGTATTTTCATTTCTTGGGTTTGGTAACAAGGCAAAGCGCGGCGTTGAGTTCCGTCACTCACCACGCAATGCGTCAATTCGGCGGAAAGTGGGGAATGGAATTGTTGAAAGAGAATGGAGTTCTTAACACTAGGCTCTCTGGTTCCCTCTGCCTACCCCGCTATATGCGGGATACAGCGTGAAGTTATAAAAAAGAAAAAAAAGAAAGAATATTCTTAGTTTGGCGGATATTTTTATTGATTCTTTTTTTTTATATGATTGCTATTGCTTCTGATGTGGTCCCGAGTTATACGTAATAATTGGCGATTTTCTTTTCTTGTTATTATAAAATCTTAATTATCTGCTTAAGCATCCATCCATCGATACAAATACTCGTATGTATATAACTATTAGAATTATAATATATTTTATATAATGTGATCTTTACAAATACAAGGATTAGGTTTAATCGCCTGTAACTCGATTGCATCGAGTCCGCAATTCTTTTATGGGACAGTGTGTATGCTTATACAATAGGATCCCAGAAAACGTCCGAGAATTTTTAATTTCACAATTTTAAAAAATTGTGAAAAGACGTTTATGTGTTAAAGGTTATTACCTAATTAGTGATTTTGTAAATGATAACACGCCTTGGGAATGAAATGCTCGCTCCAGTCTGTTTCAAAGGTATCATTGTCACTAATAAATATTTGTTAGCATAAGCATTGACGAATGAAAAAAAAAAAGAAAAGTCCCGCTGAGTTTTTTTGCGCCGCTTCTTCTCACGTCTAAGGCATTAAATTTAGTGAACTGGTGGTAAATTATTTGACGTTCAAAAAATGAAGCCTGTAACTTCTTATTTTGAATAAAATTATTTGGCTTTGACTTTATCTACATCAATCTGTCAAACAGACAATTTTTATGAGCAACGAAATTTATTTAAGAATAATTAAAATTTCAACAAAAAATAAGCCCCGACTTCAAATTAAATGTAACATTATTTGAATAACTTAAAAAGTACTCGTCATATCTGAACTAAATTTGAACGCGACTATATCAAAAGCACTAGCTATCATGTAAAAAGAGAAACGTTAAAATTGATTTAGCTAGTAAAAAGTTATGCGGTAACATAGAAAAAACAAACGAATTGATAACTTCCTCCCTTTTTCGAAATTGGTTTAAAATTTTACTTAGTTTTTTATTATTATTATATTGTAGTTTGATTTTTAGTAGCATGGTTTCTAGTATTTCTAGAAATGCTAAACTATGATTCCTCTTTGATTTCAATGTTGCCGTCCTTCACAGTGAGTTATGGTACATTAGATTTGGCAAAGTTACAAAACATAGAAAACATATAAATTTACAGATGTGCTTTAGTTTAATTTTCTAAGTGTATACGTTTTTACCAGTATAGGGCAGTCAGAGGAAAAGTTAGTGTCTCGATACTCCTCTCTAAGCTTTTTACCATAAAGGGAAACATTGCGTATTGATTTTACCGAATTTAACGCCGCTCTTTGAATCGCGATCAGGAAAATAAAATAGTATAAATATATTCAAATCTCCGTTCAAGTTCTTCAATTCAAGTGGGGAATGGAATTGTTGCAAGAGAACGGAGTGTCTTAACACTATGTTCTCAGGTTCCCTCTGCCTACCCTGATTATGTGGGATGCAGTGTGAAGTTAAAAAAAAAAATCTCCGAGTTCTCCGAGGATCGAATCCACAACCATCGTGCTTACAGTCATATGCTATCTCACTGCGCCACGATGGCCTCACGTGTTAAAATTGTTCAAATTATACATAATATTGAAGTTTTCAGAGTCAATAAAAATAAAAAGGCCACTTTGGTTCAGTGTCTTAGCATCTGATCGTAAATGCTTGCAGTTGTGGGTTCGACAGCCATTTGGGGCTACAAATAAAATAAGACATTTCTGTGCTTTGATAATACAAAACGTGGCGTTAAAATCCACACTGACCGTTCCGAGAACGAAGTATTAGTGCGCACTACTAAAGTACGTTTAATTCCCAATATGTGTACAACATACTTACATTACAGTGTTTATATTTGTACTTTAAACATTAGGTGGAACACTGATTTTAGCACTTTGATCCCTAAAGCTAAAGAAAAGGTTTTCTGTCCGACGTCGACATTGCGTGTTGAGTGGCGGAACTCTACGCCAGGCTTTTTCTTACCAGATAGGAAAATGTTTATTTACATTATAAATTAAACATTTAAATTAAATTTTGAGTGGGAATCGAACCCACAACCACTCGTGTTTAAAGTTAGAGGCTCTAACACTGCGCCTGAAGACCTGTAAATTATAAGTAATAGATTCACGCTGTATCCCGCACATAATAGGATAGGCAGAGGGAACCTAATGTTAAAACACTCCGTTCTATTAAGATTTCCATTTTTCACTTTCCGCCGAATTGAGGCATTGCGTGCTGAGAGACAGAACTCAACGCCGCACCTGGCCCACCAGAGCAAGCAATTGAAAATACTATTATAAATATTTAATATTTTCATTTCCTGGAGTAGGAATCGAACCCAGAACCTGTCGTGTTTACAGTCGCACGCTTGTGCCTCTGCGCCACGAGTGGCCTCTATACGTAATATTCATAGATAACTAATAATATTAGATTTTTTCCGCTGTCTCTTATAACTTGGGCAGTATTCCTAAAACACGCTACGTAGTCACTTGTTTACGGCCTGAAGCTCCAGGTGTTGGTAGTGTTGCCGTTAAAAACACTATCACGACAAAATATGAATGCTCTTGAACTAGATATTCTAGTTGTACTGTTTGTTTTAGGTATATAGTTGTTATACTCTGTATAACTTTATACTGTTATGAAAATAAGGTTAAAAAATCAAAGATAAATTATGTTATTTATGTCATTTAAATTCATTGACATTTGTTGCTACATAATTACTATTAACTAGTGTCTCTGGTTACGCGTTAACAACGCGTTGTCTTTAGTAATGTATATGTCACTTTATATAAACATGAATGTCAAACTGTGGTAGTGTGTAACATTTATTTTATTAATTTAATATACTTTTTATGCATTATTTTAAAAAAATATCATCATTCTGCACTCGTTCTCTATATATACTATTAGTATGCCAAGTTTCATGCTCCTCCGTCCGCGTATTTTTCGTAAAAAGGGGTACAAAGTTTTTGCTTCACGTATTTATATATAGATTAATATATGTAGTATATTATTTAAATTATATCTAATATTATTTTCTTGTGGCAACTTCTTTGTATAAGGAAATGTAAACATAACAATTTTTTTAACATTTAAATTCACCAACTCTGAGAAACTTTTGTAATAGTTTTTTATTTACATTTCCAAATTCGAACACAGATTCAATTCAATTCCAAATCGAAGATCTCATAATCACAAGGTTAGTTAGAGAAAACCTAGTGTCCGGTCACTCTGTTCGAAGTTTCCGATTTGGAGACTTTGCATGTTAAATGGCAGGACGCAACACCGCTAAATAGTGTTGTTAAGATTTTTTTACCGGTATCAAAAAAGGAGAAGGTTTTGAAGTCAGCTGTATTTTTTTATGTTTTACCTCATATCTGTTACTGGGTGAATCAATTTGGATGATTATTTTTTTATATGATAGCTAGTGCCATCTGATGTGGTTCAATGGATGTGGGACCATATTATACAAGCTATCAGTGGTGAACGGTGAAAAGTTTTAGTTAGGCAAGCCGGTAAATTGAGGGAAACCGTTATATATATTTAGGGAAGCCGATATATTTAGAGAAATTGGTATAGGATGTCAAAGTATTTAGTAATTTTACTATCGAATTTTGGCGACGACCTTTTTTACGTCTACAAGATGGAGCTACATGATGGAGCTCCAAGTTCCAGCTCCTTTTGGGAGGTCCACATTTTACTGCCGAGCCTTTTTTAGGTCTCATACTTGTACTTTGAAAAGTTAGGCAAGCTGGTGGGAATCGAGTTGTATGGACGCCTCGCCACTGCTCGCTATCATATAAAAAAAACAGTCAAAATCGGTTCCCCCACTGTCAAACATAAAAAAAAACGGTCAAATTGATAACCTCTTTCTTTGGAAATCATTTGAAATAAGAATTCCATACATATTTATTAGAACCAAACATTGTTTATTATTCAATATTTAGTAGTCTTTTTTATAATTACATGTCTACATATTTTTTCATTTCGTTAACTTTTTGGTATAACAAATATATGTATTACATTATTTTCCAATAGTATAGCTGAGTTTACAAGCACTTATGGCTTCTTTTCAGGCTTCTCGATCAATTCGCCTTCAAGGCTTGTTGACGCCAAACATATGTAGATTAGGAATAGCCCATTTTCTTTATCAAGTTCACGAATACATGAATATAAAAACTTTATTCCGATGTTTGTCTGTTGGTAGTGATACGTCACTCCGTTTTGTATTATTAGCTTATTTTGTTCATATAGTATATCTGATGATCATATAGTATATCTTCTAGTAGGCTTAAGAATTTTTTTTTAGCTTCACGCTGTATCCTGCAAATAGCAGGGTAGGCAGAGGTAACCTAGTGTTAAGTCATACCGTTCTTCACTTTCCACCGAATTGAGGCATTGCATGCTGAGTGGCAGAGCTCAACGCCGCGCTTTGCCTTGTTACCAAACCCAGGAAATGAAAACATTAAACTTTACATTTCCTGGAGTGGGAATCGAACCCACAACCTGTCGCGCTTACAGTCACACGCTTGTGCCTCCGCACCACGTCAGGCGTTATAAATGAAATTATTACAAAAAAAGAAACCGATTTCAGATAAAATGCACTGAAAAGTAAAATTATTATGAATAACTCAAAAAACACTCGTCTCAACTAAATTTAAATGGGACCACATCAGAAGCACTAGCTATCATATAAAAAAAGGAATCATCATAATTGGTTTACCCAGCATAAAGTTTCTTACTTTACTTAGCTTCACGCTGTATCCCGCATAAAGCAGGATAGGCAGAAGAAACCTAGTGTTGAGACACTCCGTTCCCCCTTTCTACCGAATTGAGGCATTACGTGCTGAACCGCGCTTTGTCTTGTTACCAAACCCAGAAAATGAAAAATTCCATTTCCTGGAGTGGGAATCGAACCCACAACCCGTCGCGTTTACAGTCGCACGCTTGTGTCTCTGCACCACGACAGGCGTTAAACAGACATAAAGACAGGCATAAAGTTACATATAGAAAAAAAATCGATTTGAGAACCTTTTCCATTTTTGGAAGTCGGTTAATAAGAAATACTAGGAAAACCTAAAACTTGGCAATTTCAATTTCAAAGTGGAAAACGGCACACAAATTACAACAACATCGCATGCATATGATGAAATTATCCATTGTAGGAAAAACATTTGTACTTAATAGTAAGTATATTTTTCCGGCAACGCTAATTTTTCTTTTAAAATTTCGTTCGCTTCCAAGAAGTTATTACGTTGCGAGAGCTGACTGCACGTACGTGCTTGAATATTGACATATTATAAAAATGATTTATATTCGTAGATTTACGCTTTATCCCGTATAAAAAATTAAGTGTCTAGGCACTCCGCTCTTGACATTAAGGAATTTAGACATTTCGTGTCATGAATGGCAGAATTTAACGCCGTGCTTTGTCTTCGTTTTTTTTCGCTTCACGCTGTATCCCGCATATAGCAGGGTAGGCTGAGGGAATCTGAGAATTTAGTGTTAAGGCACTCCGTTCCCCACTTTCACTTTCACTTGCGTGCTGAGTGGCGGAGCTCAACGCCGCGCTTTGCCTTGTGTTACCAAACCCAGGAAATGAAAAATTCCATTTTCTGGAGTGGAAATTGAACCCACAACCTGTCGCGTTTATTCGGAGATCTTTCGGAGAAAGGTACATTAAAAGATTTCAAATAAAGGACAAGGTTTTCAATCTGTCTTTGTTTCTTTTATGTGTGTTACCACATAATTTTTTACTGAGTGTACTAATTTTGATGATTCTTTTGTTATATGATAGGTAGTGCCTCTGATGTGGTGACATTTGATGTAGTGAAATTTAGTTAAGATCAGACAAGGAGTTTTTGAATAAGTTTACATTTTTTTTTAACTTCACGCTGTATCTCGCATATATAGGGAATCTAAGAACCTAAGACACTTCGTTCTCTTACAACAATTCCGTTCCCCACTATTCGCCGGATTGAGGCGTTTACTTTAATTATCATATCACGAACACAAAAGACCAAAACATAAAATATTACACCTACAAAAATAAAGGTCATCTGTTACCTACATTTTGTACGGGTATAGTATTAATAAAATTTGAGCACCTCAATAATTTTATTCGATTAAAATTTTTACTTACCCAATATTCGAATATTGGCATCAATTGTCGACTATAATTATGAGGTACTGGTCGTCTGGTCCAGAGCTGGCTTTTCAATGCCTCGTTACCTGCTGTGTACCTTTTATAGTGCGATGTTCGCTCATAAAGTGAGCTTTTATGTAGTACCCTGTATGTGAAAAATATTTTGATTTTTATTTATAGCTAAAAAATTATACCTTTTTACTCATTGTTCGTTGTTTTCACTGTTGTTTTGCCTTTATTTTGTGTTTGAATGTGTATTTGTTTTAATCTCTTAATAGAAAATGTTGCTTTATGTTTTTTTTAAGATAGTGTCTTAAAATAGTGTCGCGACACTCTGTCTACATTTTCTGAAATCAAGATATTGCGTGTAAAATCGTTAAATTCATCATTAATTTTTTTTTTTCGATATTAATTAAAAATAAAGCCATCGTAGCACAGTGGGAAACGTCTGGCATACAACATTGGTTGTCGATTCTATTCCCACTCTATATTCTATTACCACTCGGAGGAATGATTATATATAACTTATTAACCGACTTCAAAACAGGAGAAGGTTATGAATTCAATTGCATTTTTAATAAATGCTAACGCGTAACTATTTACTCGGTGATAGCAGATATTTAAATTTAGTTAAGATTGAACGAATAGTTTTCAAGTTATTCGTAATAATGTTACCTTCTGTTATTTGAAGTTGGTTTGATTTTTTGTTAAAATCTTAATTATCTTCATGTCCTCGTTGTCAAAATATAGTGCGGCGTTAAGCTCCACCACTCAACACATAATATTTCGATTTCGAAGAAACTAAAGAATAAAATGTCATGACACCAGATTCTCTGTCACAAATCGAAAAACTTACTAAATTCGCTTTTTTATTATACTAACTCAATTTACATACACAGTTTATCTAACACGAATGTATCGTCCTAACCCATCAGTATAGATGACAGTGGCTCTCAAATTAATACCATGTCTTTCCAAACAATTGTCGGAATCGGTCAAGTAGAGCCGAGCATTTGTTTTCAGTCCAATAGCTGTTAACCCTGGCTTGCCGCCAGCGTACCTAGTTTACGTAAGCGCCATATCGCCGCTTGGTAAATCAGACGCGCTCGTGACGTGTACAGCTAAATATCACGCTTCGTTAAACATTTCCAACAGATTGTCATTGTCATTTTGATCGGAATAAGTAACTTTTGGAATGGAATTGGCTATTTTTGGACGTTTTAAATTTTTCTGTTCAAGATTTACTAGTATTTCATTATGATGGGATTGTGATTGATTGAAACGCCTGTCATGGCGCAGAGGCACAAGCGTGCGACTGTAACAGGTTGTGGGTTCGATACCCACTCCAGGAAATGAAATTTTTCATTTCCTGGGTTTAGTAATAAAGCAAAGCGTGGCGTTTGAGTTCCGCCACTCAGCACGCAATGCCTCAATTCGGTGGAAAGTGGGGAACGGAGTGTCTTAACACTAGGTTCCCTGCTGCGGGATACAGCATAACGCTATGTACGTATGTAGGTTTAAATAAAAAGATTTATATCAGAATCATACGGGATAAATGTTTCAGCTTCACGCTTTTACCGTAGTAGGGTAGTCAGAGAGAACCTAATGTTAAGACTTTTACACTTCTCACCAGAAATAGAGACATTATGTGTTAAATGGCGGAACTCAACGCTGTGTGCTTCTTTAACTGAGCGAAGAAATGCACATAAATAATATTTCCGATCTAATTATACACAGCGTAGCTATTCACTCTAGCTTTGCTGGTCTCGTGATTTGGAAAGATTTATAAAGCACTTGGGCGTCTTATAAAACGTATATTTAAATTTAAACATTTTAATTTAATCTACAGAGCAGAAGGAAGCTTCTTGATATTTTTGATTTATATTTGAAGAATTAATTTTATACTAGAAGATAAATTATATGGGTGTAGGTCATCGTCATCTATAGTAGCAGTAGATAATAAAAATTGTAACCGACTTAAACAAAGGGTTGAGAGCCTCCTCTCAACCCGACTGTATTTTTTATTTATATTAACGCATAACATTTTACTGGATGAACCTATTTTGATGATAATTTACTTATATCTCAACTATGATATAATAAAAGAATCACCAAAGTTGATGCTTCTGATGAGGTCCCATTTAAGTTCAGTAAAGATTTAACGAGCAGTTTTTGAGTTATTTGTAATAATTTATTATAACCAAATATGGAGTAAAATATATAAAATTTACGAACTAATTTAAAATTACATTAACTTATCAATCCTTAATAATATCCACTATGTGGGATATTACCTCATCTAAACTAAACGGCAAGCCCTCTTTGGATGCTACCAGCACAATCTAGGGTCTTATAACTTGCAGCACAGCACTCCGTTCGACGTTTTCCCCCCGAATTCGAAAGATTGCGTGTTAAGTGGTGGAACTCAACGCCGCGCTTCGTCTTACTATTTTCTTATACGTCTTATTAGACTAGAGAGAGAGAAATGAAAATAATTTAAATATAATCATACCCGTTTAAAAATATTAAATATTTATAATAATTAATATTTAATATTTTCATTTCCAATTTTTATTGCCTATTTCTAGCAAAGCGCGGCGCTGAGTTCCACTTCTCAGCACGCAAAGCCTCAATTCTGTGAAAATTGGCGAAATTTGAATTTAGCGAAAATCTTAAGAGCACAAAATGTGTTAAATACTAGATTGTCATATGCGGGAAGCTAAAATATCATTCCCCCGAGCGGAATTCGAACCCACAACCAATGTAGTTTACAGTCAGACGTTATACACTACTATGGCTTATAATCTAGAGTCAACGTTAAAAAAAACATTTTTGAAGGTAACCGTAAAATCCAATTACCCACCTCACTGACTTCGAATGAGCACTACTAGTTTTATTGAAGGAAACCTATGCGTGAGTTGATTCTGAAATCCATAGCAAGCTAACCCTTTAAATATTCATAGAAATAAAAAGCAATACGTTATTTGCTTGTATGTATGTATATGTTTCTATGCTTTGTTGGTATTTCTGTTTTGTGCTAAAGTGGATTTGGATTGACCTATTTCCGGTTAATATATAGGTGTAAAAAATATTTTTTACATATTTTTCGTGAATATGTTGATAAGTCGATAATACATACTACAGGGCACGCATTTTTAAGTTAAAGTTGAAGCTGCTAGTCCTTAATTACGATTTTTTTTTAACTTAGTCATTTATTTACCTTTTTAAAGCAAATTCTAATGCCTGTTGACATTTAACAAATCAATATGCAAGTCGCCTTATTAGTCTATTCATACCTGAAACGAATTTACTTGCTTATTTATTTTAATTTATGTGTTCATTTCTTTCCAATTAGAGTTGGATTAGATTCACAGAGGAATAAAATGCATTGCCCGACTAAACTAAGAAAACTGGATCATACTGCAGTGAGATAGCCTTTTACTGCAAACAAGATGGTTGTGACTTCAATTTCCGATCGGGGAAACTATTAAATCTTTGAAATTTTTAAAGCTTTGGTAATTAATACCAAGTTCAGTTCCTCTTACATGCAAAATCCACGATTCTAGTGGAAAGCCTTTTAAAATAAAATAAAGGTCTAAAGTAAAATTGCATGATAGTTATATAGCCAGTGAGATTTTAGCGTCACGACACTTTGTTCTAAACATTCCCCCCGAATTTCAGCTTGGCGAAACTCATTGCCGCATTTTGTTTTGCCAGAGGTGAGAAATGTTCTTTTATTAGTCTTACGCTGTGTCCCATACACGGCAGGGTAGGCAGAGGGAACCGGAGAACCTAGTGTTAAGACATTCCGTTCTCTTATAACATTTCTGTTCCCCACTTTCCGCCGAATCGAGGTATGTAATTAAAATTACGTCCTGAATAAATAAATCCGTCGCGCTTTATCTTGTTACCAGAGCGAAGTAATATAAAAAGAAATATTAGTTAATATTTTCAAACCATGGAGTGGGAATCGAACCCACAACCTGTCGCGTTTATAATCACATGCTTCTGCCTCGATAGACATCTACAGAAAGTAATTAAACTAATCAACACATAATAAATTGAACGCAGCGGGATTTGAACCCACGCCTCTTAAAAACCGTCCAAGCGCTCTGACCGCTAAGCCATGCGTTCTTTGTCCTGCGTTGAATTTTCATACGTTTTCTAAAAATGTTTTTGTTTCCTAAGTGTATGATTAACACTTTTAAACTACAAAAAACTATGAAAAAATATACGTACATACATACATAGCTTCACGCTATATCCCGCATATAGCAGGGTAGGCAGAGGGAACCTAGTGTTACACTCCGTTCCCCACTTTCCGCCGAATTGAGGGATTGCGTGCTAAATGGCGGATCTCAACGCCGCGCTTTGCCTTGTTACCAAACTCAGGAAATGAAAACTTCCATTTCTTGGAGTAGGAATCGAACCCACAACCTGTCGCGTTTACAGTCGCACGCTTGTGCCACTTTGCCACGACAGACGTTCAATATATATTAAATATATATTTTCAAAGTTTATGTTGTTAGTAATATTCAACACAAAGCACTACAACACAATTGTCCTTCATACTTCTAAAGCTTTAACCGATGAGATTTTTAATTCGACTCGATTTGGTTTCGACTCGCGCAGTTTTCGTATTTTCTGTTCCACTTTCCTTTTGTTCCTTTCATTTTGATCTGTTCTTTTAAAAACTTCTCGTCTGAAATGGTATAGAATTTGATGATTAAAACGGCCGTTTTTTATTGGTTAATTTATTTTTTGTTTAGCATTTGGTAGTAAATAGGGAAATCGTTCTAATTTCTTTTTTTTATTATAAAAAGTTAGTTTTAAGTATAGAAATTTTATTTCTCAAGCTTTATCATTTTTTTCGAAAGAACCTTGTCCTATTTATTTTATAAATACGAAAGTTTGGGAGGATGGAAGCTTGTTATTCTTTCAGGCTAAAACTACTGAATTGATATATATATCTTTTATGGATAACGAATGGTAAACGAGCAGAAGGACCACCTAATGGTAAGTGGTTACCTTCGACCATGAACATATATAATACCAGACATGTTGTAGATGCGTTGCCAACCTACAGGATACAGATGGAAGGGGAGGACAATGTAGTTGTCCGCTATCGGGACCAGCACATTTTGGGGAGAAGATGGGTGGGAAAGGGGAAAATCTGGCTTACATGCCATCGAAATGGAACACATCATAAGATATTTGACGGTTCGGCTTTGACATGATAGTGGTCGCGAGCCAGACGGAGGACGAACCTCCTACCACCAAACTACTGGGATACCCGCCTCTTACGGGACTCTACCCAGCGGTGGAGGGGAATTCTATTCTAACCCCGTCCCCTCACAGGGAGAATATAGATAACAGATTACATCAACATGACTTATATCAGAATGACGCGTAGGCTTTAATTTCTTAAGATTATGTGTAATTTTGCCATAATATATAAAATATTATATTATGAACGTGAAAGTTAATGAGCACATTAGGATAGATGTAGGTTCCTTTATCACTAGAAATTACTGAACTTATTTTGATGTAATGCAGTTTTGTATGTGTAACAGCTTAGTATTTTAATTTTTTCTGGGTTTGATAACAAGGCGTGCTAGCGCGGCGTTGAGTTCCGTCGCTCAGCACACAATGCCTCAATTCTGCAGAAAGTGGGGAACGGAGTGTGTAGCGGACGACGGAAAGGAAAATAATAATAGTTAAGTTTATTGTTCTTAGAATTGTATAGACTATTGTTCTTAGAATTGTATAGACTATTGTTCTTAGAATTGTATAGACTATTGTTTTTTTCTTAGAATTGTATAGACTAATGTTCTTAGAATTGTATAGACTATTGTACTTAGAATTGTATAGAGTAATAAAAATTAAGAAAGTGTATTGTCACCTCCCTGCGTACAATGCTTGTTTACGAACGCGAGCGAGTTCAGGCTCTCGCTCAGGCATAGGCTATCGCGTGTACGTAGGGAGGAATAAAAAGAGGCACATTTGCCGGTAGCGACACATTCGTTCGGGATACGTGACACAGTGAAGACCTCTGAAGAAATTGAAACAATTAAAGAAATACAGTCCATTGAAGATATTGGGAAGTGGAGTTTCATTCCGTGAGAAATCACAAAGACCTCCACAGAGTGTCTTTACACTAGGTTCTCAGGTTCCCTCTACCTACCCTACTATATACGGGATACAGCGTGAAGCTAGTTTATATATCAGAATAATGTAAGGTCAAAATTTATAAGTATTTTGTTTAATTTGTCCATTCCATAACGAACGCGAAAAGCTGTGCGTTCGATTTCGAAACGATTATATTGTAATTATTATCATTTTTCCTATCTGTCAAGACATAACACGGCGTTAAATTTCGCCATTTACACATTCGGGCGAAAAGCGGCGATCAGAGTATCTTGTCACATAAAAAATGTATCTATTTTTTTATTTTTTCACAAAAAAAAAGTAGCTTAACTCAGCAAAATAACTCTATAATATTATTTAAATGTAACATTTGGTGAGTAAAAATTTTCCAAGCCTCATACAAGGTACCAGACCTACGTGGTTCAAGTACCTTCATTAAAAGTTGAGCGTTCTAGAGGGCGGACTTTGGACTAAATATATTTCCGTTAACAGGGAATAAGAACCTTTTGATGTCGCTGCTAAAGTGTCTATACAGTGGAGTACAATCAATTTATTATATGTAAGGTGGTAAGTGTATCTAATATTATGAAGGAATATCTTATGGCATATGTCTTTTGGGTACTAGTTATTATATGTGTGATAAATATTTTTTTATATACTAGTGTCCCCATAGACGGGTTAACAACGCGTTGTCTTTAGTAATATATATGTCACTATATATAAACGTACGTTCCTGTACGTGAAGCAAAAACTTTGTACCCCTCTTTACGAAAATTACGCGGACGGTGGAGCATGAAATTTGGCACACTTATAGTTTATATAGAGAAGGGGTGCAGAATGATAGTATGTTTTTAAAATAATACATAAAAAATATATAAAATTAATAAAATAAATGTTACACACACTACCATGATTTGGCATTAATGTTTATATAAAATGACATATACATTTCTAAAGACAACGCGTTGTTAACGCGTCAACGGGGACACTAGTATTTATAATTATTCAGACTACCACGGTAGTCCTTTGGGACTATATAATAATACTCTAAAATTTAAAAAATATACTACTTACGAATATTTAACAACCACTCTACTATTCCATCCATACCAACATAAAAATAATCTCTTAACTAAAACCTAACCAAAAAATTGATACACCCAATAAAAGTAAAACTTGATTGAATTTTAAATATAAAATTGCATGAAAATTTCAGCATCAATTTCAAACGTTCTCGTAAGTGAGATTTTTGCAAATCACACCTTAGTCGACATATAAACATATATTGGCTAAAAGCCAAGGCTAGTTGCAGTAAGAAATGACACGAAGTTACATTTTTTTTTTATTTTTGGCTTCACACTGTATACCGTACATAGAATAGGCAGAGGGAACCTAAGAATAGGTTCTTGTGTAAAGACACTCCGTAATATTAAAATTTTTGTCCCCAACATTCCGCTTCCGCGCATTGCGTGCGGAGTGGCGAAACTCAACACAACGCTTTGCTTTGTTACTAGAGCGAGGATATGAAAACAAAATATTAATTATTATAAATATATAATATTTGAATTTCCTGGAGTGAGAATCGAACCCACACCCTGTCGCGCTTACGCACGCTTATGCCTCTACGCCACGACCGGTTTCTACATTAATCATTATAAACATTTAATGTTATCATTTCCTAGACTAGCGGCGTTGAGTTCCGCCACTCAGCATGCATTGCCTCAATTCGGCGGAAAGTGGGAAACGGAGTGTCTTAACACTAGGTTCCCTCTGCCTACCCTGCTATATGCGGGATACAGTGTGAAGCTATGTATGTATGTATTTCCTAGACTAGGAATCGAACCCACAACCTGTCACGTTTGTACCTCTGCGCCATGACAGGCACATAAACATATATTGGCTTTTAGCCAAGGGTTCCAATAAGGAATGTCACAGAGTTACACTTAAATAACATTTTATAGAGCCGACCTGAACAGGTGGGCACGTTTCAAGTGGCGAGGATATTTTAGACTAGATGTAGATGACTTTTTAAAAGGCAACGGCGTTAAAAGTGAATTAGACTGTACGAACAGTTGTTGGTATAACGAGAACGGATTGTGATAAATTTTTGTATAATTTTTAATTTTGTAGAGTTCTAGAGTTCCGGTTTTTTAATTGAAATTTCTATAATATTGAAAATCGGGAATTTTTGTAAGAAGTTATGGTGTAAAATAATTTATTTATTAATTTTTTTAAAGTTTACGATGTATCCCGCATATAGCAGGGTAGGCATTTATTTATTTATATTTATAAATTCCTAATTGCACAATTAAAATAAAAATGTACAAAAGGCGGGCTTAACGCTAACTAGCGTTCTCTAACAATCAACCTTCTTTATATAGAAAATAAATATAGGTGCGTAAAGGTACATTTAAAATGATAGATATGTATATATAATATAAATATAATATAAATAAATAATCATATCATATATATAATCCACAAATGTATATATATAAAATAATAAATAAATAGATACTTATAAATACATACAAATATAATAAATAATTGAAACCATCATGAACACTATGGTTGTGGGTTTGATTTCCGTTTAAGGAATAATATAATATATTTATATTTTCAGCTTTGGTAGCTTTGTTTTGAATCTCTGAATTTAGGCAAAACGAAACGAAAAAACGAAGAAATAAGTATCTTGAGAATAGTATCTTTACCTATTCTACAAAGAATAAAGTGTGAAACTACGCCTGTCGTTGCGCAGGTTGTGGGCTCGATTCCCACACCAGGAAATGGAATTTTTCATTTCCTGTGTTTGGTAACAAAGCAAAGCGTGGCGTTGAGTTCCGTCACGTAGCACGAAAATAAAAATATTTTAATAATAATAATAACAGTAAAAAAATCATACATTCCAAATAATTTCCAAAACTACATCGCAATTAAGTTCCCACATTAATTACAAAACAACTAACAAACAGTTTCCTATAACAAATCAAAACTTGATTGATTCAGATAAGTGTGTGATAAATTGTAGAGAGCATTGCCTCTGACTTAAGCTGTACGTGACTTAAAGGGGAAGACGGCAGACGGCAGGATGTTAGATTTGCTAAAATATATTTACTAGTATATATGAGGTTTTGAGATTTTTTATTTATTTATATATTATATTACTTTAGATATTTATCACCTGTCGTGGCGCAGAGGCACATGCGTGTGACTGTAAACGCGACAGGCTGTGGGGTCGATTCCCACTCCAGGAAATGTAAAATTTAGTATTTTCATTTCTTGGGTTTGGTAACAAGGCAAAGCGCGGCGTTGAGTTCCGCCGGAACGGAATTGTTGAAAGAGAATGGAGTGTCTTAACACTAGGTTCTCTGGTTCTCTCTGCCTACCTTGCTATAAGCGGGATACAGCGTGAAGTTGAAAAAAAAAATATCATGTAGATATTTCTATAAACTGAAATATTTGACGGACTAAGATGAAGCACAGCGTTTAGTTCCGTTAGTCACCATATCGATACTAATGGAAAGGAGAGCAAAAAGATTTCCACATTTGCACCACGATAGTCTCACAAAGAACTCCTATAGCAACGAAAATATTTAAAGAATAACAAATAAAAACTGGCGTAATTTAAATAGAATCACATGAAAAACGTTTCTAACGTCATTCAAACACTTATCCGCACAACAGCTTTTTCTATTCGCAAGTGCTGACACTAGACAGTGTAAAGCGACCACAAACCATCGCGTCTAAATTCAACTATATTAAACTTCAACTACAAGTGAATTAGCCAGCTTAGTTGTTAGAATAATTAAATGCTAAATTTCTGCTTTGAAAATCTCCTTTTGTTTATGTTGTATGAAGCTTTTGTTGGTATATTGTTAAAAATATATACATATATTAACAATTTATATAATATAATAATTATATAACAACGCCTGTCATAGCGCAGAGGCACAAGCGTGCGACTGTATACGCGACAGGTTGTGGGTTCAATTTCCACCCCAGGAAATGGGATTTTTCATTTCCTGGGTTTGGTAACAAGGCAATACCTCAATTCGGCGAAAATATAAATATATATATATATAATATAATAATAAATAATTTCACTGTTTTTTGCTATTAGAGTAGTCAAAGAATCTAGAGTTAAGACTCTCCGTCTTATACTTTCCGCTCAATATCGAGATATTTCTTGTAGAGTGGCGGAAGTCTACGCCGCACTTTGTTTCCCAGAGCGGGGATATGATTATAATTTAAATATAATATAAACCTATGATTCTTAGGATTGTAGATAGAATCTACAACCAATCGCCTTCTGCTTCCGAGTAAGTAGCACCTCACAACATTGTCACTTTTGATCGACGAAAATGATAAAGCTTAAAAAATAGCTTATTAAATAAAAAAAAATCGAAAGTAGCATTTTGAAAATTGAAATATATATACATGTATAATATAAAAATAATGAAATAAAAAACTTTATTATCGTTGTGAAAACAATTTCAAAAAAATATTCAATTAGAGAACTTAAAACACATGGCTTAGTGGCGATAGATTTAGAACGGTTTCCAAGAGACGCCAGTTCAAGTCCAGCTACCTTCAAATTATTACTTATACGTTACCTAAAAAATGTTTTTCCGATGCTTAGTGTGGAAATAACACTTTAAAAATATTAAAAATTTGAGTAAGTAAAAGGGAAAAAACGTCGAACTCATTAACGTCCTATCCCATGAGTATTTCAAAGTCTATTAATGCTTCCCGAAATGCCTGAGATATTCATTTATTTTCATGTAATTTTTGGTAGAGATAGGGAGACGAGGATTAAAAATACTTGATAGCTAAAATTTTTGGGGTATTTAACAAAAATATTTATGTGACGATCAGAAAAAAATATTTGATTTTTACCAATTTCCTACAATGAAGGGTTTCGACTGTATTTTTATGTGTTTATAACTTATAACTTTATATATAACCGTATAACTTTAACAGGCTGAGCTCATTTTGATAGTTCTTTCTTTATATTATAGCTAATGTTTCCAATGTGGTTGTACATGTGTTCGTATCAGGCATCTGATGGCTTAACTACGAATAGCCAGGATAAGGAGAAAATACTTTAAAGTGTGTTTCTTCTTAATTGTGGGTTCAATTCCCGCTCCAGGAAATGTAAAAGTTTAGTATTTTCACATCCTGGGTTTGGTAACAATGAAAAGCGCGGCGTTGAGTTCCGCTACTCAGCACGCAATGCGGCGTAAGGCAGAGTTCCTTAACACTAGGTTCTCAGGATCTCTCTGACTGCCCTGCTATATGCGGGATACAGCGTGAAGTTAAAAAAAAATAATTCAAAAGATACGGAATAACGGAATTAATATTACGAATCCAAAAGAACGCAGTGTCTTAACACTAGGTTCCCTCTACCTACCCGGCTATATGCGAGATACAGCGCGAAACTATGTATACGAGTATGTATGTAATTTAAAAGATCATGATTTTGTTGGGTTTGGAGATAAAATAATTTTACATGGATATAGCAAAAATAACTTCACAAAACACTTAGCAGTTGAAAATACCAAAAATACAACGGAAAGACAGACATCCATTATTATATTATTTCTCTCATACGTAATACTGAACATAAATTACTTATGCTTTCACATGCTGCCAATATACTCGTAATAACATTTCCAGAAAAATCAGGCACATGAGTGGACTAGACTTTTACGACTCTAGGCAATGTACTATATAAAAATACATATTATATGTATGTATGTAATAAGAAGTCTAATAAAAAAATAGCAGTTTCACGCTTTATTCCATAAAGCAGGGTCAGGGAGAGCTTAGTGTTAAAACACTCCGTTCGCTGCATTATTTTATGTATACGTTGTAAATATAAATATAAAGCGTTGAGTTCCGCCACTCAGCACGCAATGTCTCAATTCGGCGGAAAATGGGGAACGGAGTGTCGTAACATTAGGTTCCCTCTGCCTACTTTGCTATATGCTGGATAAAGCATGCAGCTGTATGTATGTAAATATAAAAGATTTCGAATGAATCGGTGAGTGCAGAAACAACGTAAGTCACAAAAATGTGAAAATTCGTAATCGATTTAAACTAGCTTAGAAAGGCAAGATGCGTGTTATTTTTCTCCCTCTTGCAAAATTAAAAAATCCGGACTTACGTTGTTTCTGCACTTACTGATTCAATTGCCAAAAACTCTCGATTTGGTGGCAAAATTTAAGATTCTCGCCTAATCTCAGGATAAATCGCGTTATTAAAACCAAGAAGAAGTTCCAAGCACAAATATTTGCTGAGTTATTTTTTGGATTTGATTTTCCTACCATTTTTTGGATGTGACATCGGGATACGGTATAAAAAAAAGAAATTTGAATTAACTTTTAATCATCTAATTTCGTTAAACTCAGAGTTAAATAAAGTGATTTGTCACTCTGCCATTTCCACATGTAGGAGTCGCGTAAAATCCTCATATTAAGAGTGTATTTGTGTTTGTTCTGGCAACCGTCGTGAGCCTAATTTAGTAATGTTGTTACACGGAATAATTGCTGAGTAGGTTATAATTAAAATTTGCATTTTTAAACTGTAGAAATGGGAACAAGCGTGAATAAGTTGATAAATCGGATGTGGTGTATTTTGAAGTGTAATTTTGATTTGTAATTTCTTCTGTTTTTATGTTATTTTAGTATTTTTTTATGTTATTTTTTACGCCTGTCATGGCGGAAAGGCACAAGAGTGCGACTGTAAACGCGACAGGTTGTGGGTTCGATTACCACTCCAGGAAAGGTAAATATAGTATTTTCATTTCTTGGGTTTGGTAACAATGCAAAGCGCAGCGTTGAGTTATGCCACTCAACAGGCAATGTCTCAATTCGGTGGAAAGTGGAGAACGGAATTTTGGAAAGAAAATGGAGTGCCTTAACACTAGGTTCTCTGGTTCCCTCTGCCTACCCCGCTATATGCGAGTTACAGCGTGAAGTTATAACAATAATTTAATATAGACGTAAAAAAATCAAAAAGAAAGTATAATATATGTATTACAATAAAAATAGTATAAATGGTATTATTGACTTGACCAGCACATAACACAATTGGGCAGTTGAAGCTATTTAGATCCATCCATTTGCCAGGTTTATAGGTTATCTGACCAATTGGACTCAACCCCAAATGAGAGTTGTGGGTGTGCTATTTTATTAGATTAATGATACGATGCGATAGGCCGGTGAAAATACTATAGTATTTACTTAACATAGGTAGAATATATTGTATATACCATAGTTTTTTAGAATACGTAATAAATTGTATTGCCTGTCGTGGCGCAGAAACACGAGCGTGCGACTGTAAACGGAATAGGTTGTGGGTTCGATTTCCACTTCAGAAATTGGAATTTTTCATTTCCTGGATTAGGTAAAAAGGCAAAGCGCGAGTTCCGCCATTCAGCAGGCAATCCCTCAATTCGGTGGAAAATGGGGAACGGAGTGTCTTAACACTGAGTTCCCTCTGGCTACCCTGCTATATGCGGAATAAAGCGTGAAGCTATGTATGTCTAATAAATTGCAATTGGTTCTGAGTTTGATTCCCATTCAGGGGAACGATTAAATCATGTTTTATTTTTTTTTAATTATTGTTATTTCTCCGCACTTTCGTTGAGTTGTTTCGTTTTTTTTTAAAGTTTAAAACGACTGCTATTACGTAAACTTAAAATGCCTGCTCTCAAATGTTTGTATTGTAATATAATAAAATTATATTACAAATAAATAGTAGAGACCATCGTAGCGCAGTCTGTCAGCGTGTGACTGTAAACTCTGAAGGTTGTGGGTTCGATTCCTACTCCTAACATAATAGATAATTATAATATTGCATATTTATACATTATTTTCATATCTCCGCTCTGGTATCATAAAGTGCATTGTTAAGTTCCGCCACTCAAATGTCACCACCCACCACCCAGTTCGCCACTACGCGAGAACGAAATATCTTGACACTAGGTTAGCAACCACCACTCACAACTCAGTTCACTATTCTGAGAAACCGAAGTGTCTCAACACTAGCTTGTATTTTTTTTTAACTTCACGGTGTATCCCGCATATAGCAGGGTAGGCAGAGGGAAGCAGAGAACCTAGTGGTAAGACAATCCATTCTCTTTCAACATTGCGTGTTGAGTGGCGGAACTCAACGTCGCGCTTTGCCTTGAACCCAAGAAATTAAAATAATAAATTTTACATTTCCTGAAGTGGGAATCGAACCCACAACCTGTCGCGTTTAAAGTCGCACGCTTGTGCCTCTGCGCCACGACAGACATTAAAATTACTCAAAATAATTTGAATATTTGTATATAATGTCTTTCCTTCAAAATTTTAGATAGTCACGTAGCAACGCGCACAGGGTACAGTTAGTATTTGATTACCCTATACTGAAAAAAACGTGAAGCGGAATAAAAATACATACAATTAATTTAAATACCAATAATTTACAACAATATATCATGTAGCGTAACAAGAGTATTGTCGAGCGTTATCACTGACAAGTGGCGACTCGTTTGATATCATTATTGAATGAATGAGCAATGTTCAACATGAATATAAGTGTTTTCACGCTATTACTTAATTATGCCCAGTGATGCTCATAATATATTAAATTTTATATTATTACATTGAATTCAATACCATCGTGGCGCAGTGGGACTGCTTCTGTAAACGATTGGTAGTGGGTTCGATTTTCACTCGGCTAAATGATTGAGTTACGCCACTCAGCACGTAATAGTGCTACGACACTCCGTTCTCCACTTTCCGCCGAATTGAGGCATTGCGTGCTGAATGGCGGAACTCAACCCGCGCTTTGCCTTGTTACCAAACCCAGGAAATGAAAAATTCCATTTACTGCAGTGGGAATCGAACCCACAACCTGTCGTGTTACAGTCGCACGCTTGTGCCTCTGCGTCACGGCAGGTGTAGAAGAAATGCAAAACTTAAAAAAACCTTGAAGCTCTATATCCATCCTAAAATTGATATTCAAATCAGTATTTTAGTGAGAAAAATTTAAAATGTTCATTTTTCACGACAGTGATTGTGAGCTCACTGGCGACGCGATGTTACCTGAATTTGAAAATATTATTATAATAGTGGATAGTTTGTGGTCAAAGTCACCACGTATAGGGATTGTACGTGAATAAATTTAACACTGAGCTTATATAACTCATTTGTATAGAATAGGCCTGTTATGGCGCAGAGGCACAAGCGTGCGACTGTAACCGCGATAGATTGTGGGTTCGATTCCCACTATAGGAAATGTAAATGTTTAGTATTTTCACTTCCTGGGTTTGGTGACAAGGCAAAGCGCGACGTTGAGTTCCGCCACTTAACACGTAATGCCTCAATTTGACAACCAGGGATAGAATTATAAATGACGAGAATTCACGTCAGCGGTGTGAATGTGTTAAGCTAATCATTCACATAGTCTAGAATAACTAACTCAATATACTACTAGCTCTATCCTATGACTTTGCGTGGACTCCTAAAATCCCGTGTTCTTAGGAATTTCTAGAAATCCTCTCATAGTGCTTTCATACACTTTTCAAGGAAACTTTTAGCTGTCCTTCATGTCGAATTACATGTCAGCCTATCAATAACACAAATGTTTTATATAAAAATGAAAACATAAATATATATTTTTTCCAGCCTCACGCTGTATCCCGCATATAGCAGGGTAAGCAGAGGGAACCTGAGAGCCTAGTGTTAAGATACTCCGTTCATTACTTTACGCCGAATTGAGGCATTACGTGTTAAGTGGCGGAACTCAACGCCGCGTTTTGCCTTGTTACCAAACCCAGGAAATGAAAATACTAAACTTTTACATTTCCTCAATACTATAAAAATGAAAACGTACTAAAATACCTCAACGTTTACAATAACAAACTTCAAATATATTTTTTTCACTTTCATAGAAAACTAAAAAAGTTTCGCTAAAATAGCCAAAACATTCGTTACGCAGTGAAAAAATATTAAAGTAAAGTAAATAAAATAGTATTTTATTCCATTGGCCTAACGCGATAAAAACGTGAATGATTTAATGGGTTACAATCGTCGCAAATACTGTGAGAGATCGTTTTTACTTTTCAACTGTTACAAATATTCATTTAAATATCGTTTAATAGTTATGAATGGCGAAATTATTTTTATAGTAATTTTACTATAAAAATAATTAAAAAAAAATAATTGCGTGTTGAGTGGCGGAACTCTACGCCTTTTGCCTTCTTACCAGAGTGAGTTTATTAAGTATTTACTTATTAAATTATACATGTACATATAAGGGAGACAGGTTGTGGGTTCGATTCTCACTTCAGGAAATGAAAATATATTATATATTTATAATAATTAATATTTAATATTTACATGTCCTCACTCTGGTAAGAAGGCAAAGCAAGGTGTAGAGTTCCGCCACTCAACACGCAATGCCTGAATTCGACGGAAAGTGGGGAACGGAAATCTTAAGAGAACGGAATGAAAATCGACGTCAAATAAAATGCTTAAAAGTTAAATTATTACGAATAACTCAAAAACTACTTATTAGATCTTAACTATATTTACATGAGATGACATGACACATTAGAAACACTAGCTATTATATAAAAAAATAATCAAAAAAATTGAGTCTCCCAGAACAATAATAGACAGTAACGCACACAAAATACAGTCTAATTGAGAACCTAATTTTTTGAAATTGATCAAAAAACGAAAATTTAAGGATAATATATTCAACGCCTGTCGTGGCGCAGAGGCACAAGCGTGCAACTGTGGACGTTCGTTTGTTCGTTTCCCACTCTAGGAGATGGAATTTTTCATTTCCTGGCTTTGGTAACAAGGCAAAGCGCGGCGTTGAGTTCCGCCACTCAGCACGCAATGCCTCAATTCGGCGGAAAGTATGAAACGGAGTGTCTTAACACTAGGTTCCCTCTGCCTACCCTGCTATATGCGGGATACAGCGTGAAGCTATGTATGTACGTATGTATATATTCATACGTATTTTAATAGTTAGTATTTCTTCTTATATTGTACTATATAAATATTGTATGAAATAACGTTTTTTTTAATTACAGTGTATCTACGGGTGCTACGTTCACTCAGCTATCCTGCCTACATTCCATCGAAGATGTTACTGGTTATTACAGGTACAGTACATATTTTTTAAACTTTACACATATACTGCATATAAAAAAGCATTTTCTTATATGATATAGATATGATTATATTTAAATTATGTTCGCCTATTTTTATATTGCGCCTGTCGTGGCGCAGAGGCACAAGCGTGCGACTGTAAACGCGGCAGGTTGTGGGTTCGATTCCAACTCCAGAATATGTAAAAGTTTAGTATTTTCATTTCCTGGGTTTGGTAATAAGGTAAAGCGCAGCGTTGAGTTCCGCCACTCAGCACGCAATGCCTCAAGTCGGCGGAAAGTGAGGAACGGAATGTCTTAATACTAGGTTCCCTCTGCCTACCCTGCTATATGCGGGATACAGCGTGAAGCTATGTATGTATGTATGTATTTTCTCTCGTCATACCATTGTTTTCAAGGCACAAGCTCCAGTTTTTTATACATTTTCTAAATTCATGGTAAAAAAGTGCGGTGTTGACTTCCTTATATGCTTCAAGATTAGGTATTCACTTTCATTTTCTTTTCGAAATTGGAACATTGCTTATTAAATCCTGAAACTGGGAATAGTTTAAATCATTCCATCATCATAATCATTCAAAAAAAAAAAAAGTCCCGCTGAGTTTTTTGCGCCGGTTCTTCTCAGGTCTGAGGCATTAAATTCAGTGAACTGGTGGTAAATTATTTGACGTTCAAAAAATGAAGCTTGTAAACTTATTACTTAGAATAAAATTATTTGATTTTGATTTTGATTCCCCTGAGTGGGATCGAACCCACAACCAATCATGCTTATAGCCAAACGGCTCACTTTATCACTCTTTATACCTAATATAATATTAAAACTAACAACATATACATATACAATGCCTGGGATAATCTTGATAAATGACTTCTACTTTAATTTTCCCCTATCCCACATTCTTTTTTTTATCAACAGACACTATCTTAATGCGCTGGTTATATAAAAAATGAAATTTAAAATATAATATATTTTAAGCTTTATAACAATTGACTAACACAAAAAAAAATGTCGTCGATCTCACCATAGTTTTAAGATACAATTAGGTAGTTCTATTTGAGTATGCCGCAATTTCTGTTTTTCTCTCTCCGTCAAGTATCGCCCTAAACACTATAATCAAGTAATTTTATACCTAATACATACATATAATGTATCGATAGTTTCGTTTCTTATGGCAATTAAGCCGATCGATGGGTAGGCTGAGGTGTGAAGTGGAAAAAACCAAATACGCTGTTGCTTTTGATTTATGACTTTGAACGTGGAAAGGGGAAAATTAAAGTAGTAGTCATTTATCAAACTTATCCTAGACTATGTATATTTATATATATTGCTAGTTTTAATATCATATTAGGTATATAGAGGTCATCGGGGAAAGTGGGGAACGGAATTGTTGTTAGAGAACGGAGTGTCTTAACGCTTAACAGGTTCCCTCTGCCTACCCTCCTATATGCGGGTTACAGCGTAAGTTAAAAAAAAAGAAATACATAATATAGAATAAAGTATAAATCATTCTAAATATTTTAAACACAAAATACAGAGAGATTGATCACTCCACTGATTACTTCACCAAGATTCACATGAAGATGAATATATGACCTAATATCAAAAGCTTAAACTGGCAGCTTTGGAAAGCAATCAATTGTAGGAGCTCAACTATACAAACTAACCCAACGAAAACGAATTCTTTTAAATCCAGCCAAATTTAAAAGAAGAAAGAAGATATATGTTAAAAACATCTGTAAAGTTTGATAAATTTCATTAATATTTCAACATTTGAAATGAAAATATATCATGAAATGGATTCTATGTTCTTATTGAATTAGCGGTTTCTGTTCTGAACGTGATTAAATCATATAAAGGCTAGTCATGGCAGATGTATAAACGCGATAGGTTGTGGGTTCGAATCCTACTCTAGGAAATGGAATTAAATATTTATAATAATTAATATTTAGTATTTTTATTATTTCGCACTGGTAATGAGGCAACGTGCGGCGTTTAGTTCCGCCACTCAGCCTGCAATGCCTCAATTCGGTGGAAAGTGGGAAACGGGAACTAAAATAAAGAAAGGAGTGTATGCAGTATGTTCTCAGGTTTCTTCTGCCTACCCTGCTATGTGCGGGATACAGCGTAAAGCTAAAAGGGTTATTGTTGCCATCGTAGCGAAATGGGTGATTGAATGTAAACGCGGTGGTAGGTTCGATTTTCTCTCGGGGTATGACCTCTATATATTGTGATATTAAAACTAAACATACATATAATAATTAAATAATGGTTTGGTACCAAGGCAAAGCGCGGCGTGAAGTTCCGCCCCTCAGCACGCAATGCCTCAATCTGGCGGAAAGTGGGGAACGGATTTGTTGAAAGAGAGCGGAGTGTCTTAATACTAGGTTCTCAGATTCTTTCTGCCTACCCTGCTATATGCGGGATAGTGTGAAGTTAAAAAAAATTATGATGTAAAAACAAAAGCGAAAACCTAGTGTAAAAACACTCCGTTCATCACTCTCCGCTAAATGGAAACGTTTGAAATGAAAATATATCATGAATTCGATTCTATGTACTTTAGTGGTCTCTGTTCCATTCGAACGTGATTAAGTGATATAATAAGACATTAGGGCTCTCGTAGTGCAGTGGTTGTCTGACTGTAAACGCAATTAGTTGTTGGTTCGATTCCCATTTAGGATATGATTGTATTTAAATTATTTTCGCCTATTTTTATATTGCGCCTGTCGTGGCGCAGAGGCACAAGCGTGCGACTGTAAACGCGACAGGTTGTGGATTCGATTTCCACTCCAGGAAATGAAATGTTTAGTATTTTTATTTCCTGGGTTTGGTAATAAGGTAAAGCGCGGCGTTGAGCTCGGCACGCAATGCCTCAATTCGGCGGAGGTTGGAAAACGGAGTGTCTTAACACTAGGTTCCCTCTGCCTACCCTGCTATATGCGGGATACAGCGTGAAGCTATGTATGTGTGTATGTATGTATATAACTTTACCATTTATTTTTAAACAAACAGCTAGTGCTCATATAAAATATTTTTCTAAAAACCTACTGACTGACCGACACTAAAATCATATTTGAAAACACCTGAGATAGATATCACGCCAAAATATCGATACGTAATTGAATTTGGTATTGCACTTGCCCCCTAGTGTACTGTGTAACAGGTGTTATGCTTGACATATGTATGTACGTACATGACAGCCTCTGTGGTATTGAATATATTACTGTGTTGGTGAATAGGTTGATAAGTCAATTTGGATATTTAATGCTTTTAAATATTGATAGGTATAAGATTTTTTTTGCTTGTAGGTGAGGATATGACTAAATGATATAAATTCAAGACAAATTCAAATCAAAGTATAGGTAAATACAATTTATATATGAAACTTGAACTTATCGAGATGTGTAGCGTGGACTATAAAACTTAAAATACTGTTCATTTTTTAACTTCACGCACTATCCCGCATATAGCAGAGTAGGCAGAGGGAACCCGAGAACCTAGTGTTAAGACACTCCGTTCTCTTTCAATAAATCCGTTCCCCACTTTCCGCCAGATTGAGGCATTGCGTGTTGAATGGCGTAACTTAGCGCCGCGATTTGCCTTGTTACCAAGCCCAGAAAATGAAAATACTTCATTTCCTGGAGTTCCATACCATTATTTTCCGTTTTCATAGGAATTTAGAGAAATCTCTTAATACTCCTCTACACTCCCCAAGGAACCTACATACTAAATTTTAACTTTCTATGTGCAGTAGTTGTTTTTCTTATGTTCTGTGTTCTCGCTGTATCCCGCATAAAGCAGGGCAGGCAGAGGAAACCTGAAAGTCAAAGTCAAAGTCAAATAATTTTATTCAAAATAAGAAGTTACAAGCTTCATTTTTTGAACGTCAAATAATTTACCACCGGTTCACTAAATTTAATGCCTCAGACCTGAGAAGAACCGGCGCAAGAAACTCAGCGAACGAGAAAGTTACAGAAGAGAAAAAAGAAACGAGAATCTAGTGTTAAGACACTCCGTTCTCTTTTAACATTTTCGTTCCAAACTTTTTTATTAACTAGATTAAATTTATATATGTAAAATATAAACTTTCAACTAAATAACATTTTGATTATACCCGCTATATGTCATAGTGATATTTGAATACCCACAGTTTCTGTGCAGTGTTAGTAAATTTATTGTACAGCGAGAATTGTCGGCTTACTCTAAAATATTCTGTACTATATTTTAAATATTAATTTTTTTTATTATATATTATAATATTAATTTTTTTTTGTTGAAGGTAGCTTTTAGTTAGAAAGTCCTTGGGTGTGACGGTCGTAGGTTGAAACCTTATTTCGGGCAGTTTTTTTATGTATTTGGGTCAGTACCAAATGTATATGGTGTTGGTTGTCAGTTCGATACCGACTCGGAGAAATGTTTTAATTCCCCCATGATTAGAGCGTAGCGTTTCGTTCCGCCTTTCGGTTATGCATTACTTATGATACTATTTGCTAAATTTAAGACATATATAGATACATTTTCCTTTCGGTGTTTTATAAAGAATCATTTCTTTCAGCGTGATGTTAAATATAAAGTATTTAACACCAGATTGATTGATTGATTTGTTGCAAGAGAACGGAGTGTCTTAACACTAGGTTCTGAGGTTCCCTCTGTCGCATATAGTAGCAGGGTCTGCTACTATATGCGGGTTACAGCGTGAAATTAGCAGGAACTCTATTTATTTTGATGTTATCTCAAATTTTGCATAATAATAAAACCTGAAAAAAATACATTGTATACGAAATAATGTTTATATTCGGATCATACGATATTGACATACGGTTTTAGTTACTTTCGCTCCCAAGACGGTACAGTGGGGATTCTATAAAGTGACTGTTTGCGTTTAATCATAAATCTAAGCAACTATCCCCAATGTAACTCAACGGCTGGCTAGACTTTGACAATAAAAATTGTAAAGAGTTAGGGTTGCTTGTGGCTAATCTAGAAAATTCTCTAAGTTAATATATTAATATTTGCTTAAATTTTTAGTAGTATGAATATTAAACGCCTGTAGTTGCGCATAAGCACAAGCGTGCGACTGGAAATGCAGGTTGTGGGTTCGATTCCCACTCCAGGAAATGGAATTTTTCATTTCCTGGGCCTGGTAACAAGGCAAAGCGCGGTGTTAAGTTCCGTCACTCAGCACGCAATGCCTCAATTTTGCCTCAAAGTGAGGTACGGAGTGTCTTAACACTAGGTTCCCTCTGCCTACTCTGCTATACGCGGGATAAAGCGTGAAGTTATGTATGTAAGTATGTAAATTATTTTAATTTCGCCACTCTGGTTCAAGACAGAGCAGTATTAAATTCCGTTGCTTTACATGCGATGTGTAATATTCGTACCGAAAGTGGCGAACGGAGTGTCTTAACACCAGGCTCTCTCTGACTACCCTGCTATGGGTAATGATAAATAAAGCGTGAAGTTGCTAAGTTAGTTTTTATTTGATTTATGTATATTTTTTGTATTTTGTGGTATGTTTATTTATTAAATATATTATGTTTTGTATAGAATATGTGCCATTTTAAATGTCTACACAGATAATAAAGATTATTTGAATAGTATCGATATTGTGTAAATTTTACGACTAAGACTAAAAATTTTTAATTTTGTTTTGATATGTGCATGTCCGACGTAAAAGCGTTTTAATAGTGGCGTAGACAATTTTAAAAAGATTTCTTTGTTGTATTATGTAATAAATCAAAAATTCTATTATAAAAAATATAAAAAAAAATCTAATTTCGTTATACTATCTTTCATTGTCTTTGTAACTGTCTTTTAAACTCAGTCACCATACAATTATCAGTTTTGACAGTAAATAAGGAAAGACAGTTCAAGTTTGACCTATAATTTGTATCATTATTGCACTAACGAAGATTCTCGCATCATTATTTCCAACAGATTATCATTTTATCAGGCACTTAATGAAAAACCACATCTACAATAAAGCACACGTGGCGAGTGGCAGCCCTGTCCAGCGGCCATTACATAAATAATTCCGCCATGTTTATTGCCGCCATTTTGAAGACAAATGGATAGTTATTACGGCGCACTCCGTTTTACATTCGCTTTTCGCGTTGAAAATTAAAATATTGTATATTACTTATTTTTAAGTTAAACTGCGTGAGAGTCGATTTAGGGGAAGTTTATTATCTGGGATCGTCTAGTTCTTTCATTTCCCATCCCTAGTGTCATGAGAATTCCGTATTTAATGAATGGCTACTAAATCTTTGCACATCACTAAACTTGGATTGTTGTTTCGTTTTTTTATATGTTTTTTTACTTTGATTTTTAATCTCGTGTGATTTATTTTATTACTGTACAGTGTGTTTATGTTAGCGTTTTTACGTAAATTGCTAATACTTGTTATTTGCTACAAAATTTATTATGTGTTTTCTACTTACTTTAAAACAAATGTTGAGTATTTATACTTTAATTGCATTTTGTGGGGTAGCTTTAAAATATTTAGTGTCGTTCTGTCGTTTTTCTCTAGAATTTTTGTCGAAATGCATTACAATATCAGTTCAGGTAACTTTTTAACTTATAGTGTTTCGAGCGTGTCAGTTAGACACAAATCACTTTGCCAATGTCACCTCGAAAGGAAAACACACAAAGTACATAGTACGATGAAAGAATTAATGAAATAGAATATCAATACAATTTCCTTCATTTTTCCTCAGTTATTGTGTCTAACGGACATATTCTAAAAACCATAAATTATGGATTGAAATTCAGAATAAAAGAAAATAAATTATTTGTAAAAAAATATTTGATGTCATCATGGTTGCGACATCCCTAAACGAATACGGTTGTGAAAATCCCACTTGATTGTATATTTATATTTTTTTGAAGTTTCTCATATTTTTATTTTCTGGCTAGATAAACGGCGTTAAACTGCGCCATATATAATGAGAACAAATGGGGAAAATGGGATGATTTTTTCTAGATTTATATTTTTCTATGTAAACTTATATTTATATATGTCTGTATGTTGTTTAATTAATATAATAAAAAAAAAATAAAAGATTAATTTATCTTATTTCCATTATTCCATGCATAGCAGGGTAGTCTAAGAGAGGTTAGTGTCAAAACACTCCGTTCTGCAATTTCTGCCTGAAATCGAAACACATTTCGTGTTGAGTGGCAAAATTCAAAGCTGCATTTGTCTTCTTTCAACAAGAGCTGGAAAATGAAAATGACTTAAATATAAGTGACCCCTAAGCGGGAATCGAATCGACAACTTGACCCATACTCTTAATTAATTTTATAATAAATCATTCACCACAAATTATAAAACAATAATATTTTGAAAATACATATCTAAATATTAAATTAATTACTAAATATATAATGTTAAAACATTTTGATTTCCAGAACCCCGATATCGTTCTCGTCCACTATTTGAACGTGCCGTACCCAGATGACAACAAGCTAGCCACTGTAGCTCCGAGTCTAGCGCTGTGGGCTGACAAGAAGGAGTGGACGAAGGATGAACTCGTCAGTCAGCTGAAACCAATGTGTATGCATAAAATTAAATTTATCTTAAGTATGATGATAAGTTAAGGTTTTTGAAAGAAAATTATAGTAAAATAGAATTAAATAAATAAGAATTTGTTGTAATAAGTATATTACAAAAAATTTTAATAAAGTAATCATACTGGGACCATATGGTAATAAGACATTTGCGTAATACAAAAAATAGTGAAGAAATAACGCCTGTCGTGGTGCAGAGGCAAAAGCGAGGTTGTGAGTTCGATTCCCACTGCAGGAAATGAAAAAACTTTAGTATTTTCATTTCCTGGGCTTGGTAACAAGGCAAAGCGCGGCGTTGAGTTCTGCCACTCAACAAGCAATGCCTCAATCGGTGGACAGTGGGGAATGGAGTGTCTTAACACTAGGTTTCCTCTGCCTAACTTGCCATATGCGGGATACAGTGTGAAGCTATGTATGTATGTATGTATGTATGTGAAGAAGTACCCTGGTGCAGTTCAGGACAACCTCTCATTGTAAATACGTTTAGTCATGGGTTCAATTCTCACTCGGGGAAATGATTATATTTAATTTATTTTTGTTACTCTGCTCTGGTTAAAGCGCAGAATTGAGTTCCGGCACTAAATACGCCATGTCTTGAATTCTGATAGAAAGTGGAGACTTAAGTGTCTCGACACTAGTTTCTCTATGGCTTCCCTGCAAAAGAAATGTACAAAGAGTATGAACGAAGTTATGTAACATGGTTTTTGCTTATACCTCTAAAATATGTCAATAAGCAAAGTTTTGTTTAAATCATTACCATTATAATTACAAGTGCGGGGTTGAATACTAAAATATTACTTATTATTGCACTTAAATAACCAGTTAGAACTTTAAATGGATTTCCATAGACAATTTTACAAACAAATTTAACTATTCTTGCCACGGCACAAGCTTAATCAAATAGTTGTCTGCCGTTCATAAATGTTAAGTACAGAAAATTAAAACGCAACAAGCAAAGTTCGCCCTACCATTGAATATTTATGAAGCCCTCTTCATTCACGGCGATAAAATAATTACTCTCTATTAATACTGATCCTAATTGATGTAGATCAGGGGTGAGCAACCTGCGGCCCGCTTAATAGCTTAATGCGGCCCGTCCCCCATTTATTTCTTCTAGTGTCCCCGTTGACGCGTTAATAACACGTTGCCTAGCAACGTTTATGTCACTTTATATAAGCATGAATGTTAAAACATGGTAGTGTGTGTAGCATTTATTTTATTATTATTTTATAAGATATTATCAACCTGCACTCCTTCGCTATATAAAATATAAGTGTGCCAAGTTTTATGCTTCTCCGTACGCGTAATTCTCGTAAAAAGGGGTAGTTTTTACTTTACGTATTAATATACGAGTATAGATTACAGATACAATTATTCTCCCGCTAATATATTAAATTCAAACGTTTTTTGTACACTTCGTGCTTTTATTATCTAGTGCTATAAATAATATGAAAATAATTTTAGATATTATTAATAGGTGTGATTTTGGCCTGCCAAGACAATTCTAAAAATTGTACAGGCCCATTGTTAAAAAAAGGTTACTCACCCCTGGTGTAGATCATTACAGCTCTGAATTCTTCACTTTGATGTTAATTATTTTATCGGCGTTAAAAGTATTTTAAAATTAATTTTGTCCTCGTTTCGGAGTAAGCTGCTTTACTTATTTATGGAATGTCTTTATTCAGTTTTCAGCGAAGATGAGCCCGACCTTAATAGCGATTTGGAGATATCGGTAGGTTTGTTTTTAATATTTTGGCTTATTTTCGTATAAATAATTTCGTGAAGTACATTCAAACAATTGAAATTTAGGGAAAAATGTTTCAGACAACGGAGACGGTGGAGGCAATTGTTGGGCAACTTATGGAGAAACAACGAGCGGCAAGAGCGGCTGCCTTAGCTCGGCAGCTTGAGTGCGGCTGCCCCGACTCTACTTGTCAAGACTCTAGAACTTGCGCACATCCATTGCGTCGTATCCAGAGCACTAAGCCGCCTCCATCAGATCATCATGTCTCGTCTACAACAGGGCCCTCTCCTCGGCCTATGGCTCAACCACCTCGGCAATACACACGTGATCATAGACCATCTACGCAATCATCACCGCTATTGCTTTCCCTTGGTCAAATTCAAGGGGGTGGAGGTCTCCTCATACTGAATGGTACAAGCAACAGTGCGCAACAGCATTCGTCACTAGTATCGCCATTATCAGTTACTTCCTTCGTATGTGAAGAGCCCAGAGACAGATATCGACAACAATACAAACCAACGTTTGTTCTGAAAAGGGAGATACCAGATAGCCAGCAAACTACATGTTTGAATACTACAGAAGCTACTTTCGAAGTAGAGAGTCGTGTGGAGGAGAAAGTAGAAATTGAAGCGTTCGATAGAAAAATTAAAATAGAGCCGAGAAGTCGGAACCATGTAATAGCAAGTGCACCAGCTACGCCGTCTCGGTATCCTGATTTGGTTGAACGTTTAGAGAGTAAAGTGCATACAGAGAACTGTGATGATACGTTAGTTTTGTTAGGTACAGATGCCCACTTAGAAACTTCTAGTGGATTTTTCGATGAAACGTTAGAGCTATCTCATGAAGACATACAAAAAACATTATCAGCGAATATGCCGACGTGTGAGTTGGACAGAAGTGTTGTGAGGTCCTCAGAGACCGCTAATGTAATGGTGTCTGGTATAGATACAATGGATTTCATTGAAAGTTGTGAAGCTGTAGCATCGCCTACACATGTCGTAGATGATAATGTATTTGTTAACCTGGATGCTTTCGATATGCTCGGTGATTTTCCCGAGCTAGAAGTACTAGATCCTAGTACGATATCAACAAATCCGGTGGTAAGTTGATCCCACTGCCTGGCTATGAACTACTTAGATTATAGAAGATATTAACTAAATATTTAGAGCAAAGAAAAAAAAATAAAATGAAAAAATCTATTATAAAAATTAATCGTATTTTAAAATTTGTTTAATTATTCAATGTGTATAATTTTGTATAAATTAAACTATTCTAAAAGACATTGTGCTTGTGTAATACCTGAGAAGATTTTTTTTCAGACCCTTTGTGGAAACTCACCGTCAGTCGAAGAAAATCATGAGAAAATGCAAACAGATAGTCCTGGGGAAGGAACACTAAGTATTACAGATTACTCTCCAGAATGGGCATATCCAGAGGGTGGTGTTAAAGTGCTGGTAGCGGGACCTTGGACTGATACATCAGATCAATACACCATTCTCTTCGACAATTTCCCTGTTCCATCAATATTAGTGCAGAATGGTCTACTTAGATGTTATTGTCCAGGTCAGATTTAAATAGTATTTTAAATCAATAGTTTTGAATTTGTATAGATCCATTTAAATTCTAAATAATTGTGAAAGTTAAATGTTTAGCTTAAATTAATAGACATTAGTCTAATCGAGAGCTGGATGACTTATAAACAAAACTTACTTAACTAACTTACTACTATGGTATCTTGTATTTTTTTTACATGCGTAAAAGTAAAAAAAAAAAATAAAAAATTGAATAATTTTCTACTAATATTTGGTAAACTGGCAATTGCATTTCAATTTAAATTTTGATGATTTACAGTACTTTTTTGTCTATTACAGCTCATGAAGCTGGTTTAGCGGCCATGCAAGTAGCTCGTGCCGGGCGAGTGGTATCTGATACGGTCGTATTTGAATATAAAGCCGGACCTGTCCTTGCACCTTCTTCTCCTGCGTCTGCGCCACTTCCGTCGCTGGATTTTAGACGGTTTTCGCTGTTACAGCGTTTGCAGAGACTGCATGGTCGTTTGCAATTGAAGACAGAACCCATGGATGAAAATAATCAGGTAGGTAGAACTATGATTTGTTAACTTTATTACTATTTGAATGTTTATGTTTAGAGTTTGGAGACTAATTTACAAAGAATTATTTAAGACTTTTAAAGAACGATTGTCTTATTCTTGCTAAGAGCCTACATCACTAAATGCGAAAGAGACTATGAATTTTTAAAATTAAGATTATATTAAAATGTTTTACAAATTTTCTATAATTTTATATATTAATACCAATATATTTCAATTTCAGCTAGAAGACGTTCAGCTGTATTCCAGTCCTAAATTTGAAGACCGGTTGGTGACATTCTGCCAAACTTTAAGTAACCGTTCTTTTACTTGGAAAATCGAAAGGTTTTACTACTGAACCCAGCTTGAAGATAGTTCTTCTATTCTACATTTGGCAAGCTGCTTTTTAGGTTACGCGAAGTTAACCACTACTTTGCTACGTTGGAGACAAGATGATAACAATTTAGCGCTAGATAAGGAAGTCAATTTGGGAGCGAGGGATTGTGATAACTTTGCACGCCTTTGGTAAGTTTCCTTTGACTTGAGCTACATTATATTTTAAAAAAAATGTAAATTTTTTTAACTATTAAAAAGCACTTACCACCAGGTTGTTAGGTAGTTGATTTGTATTTATTATGTACTTACGTACGTGTATTGGTCAATGAGTTCAAATCTCATATATATGTCTAATTGGACATAAAAATTACACTGAAATCATATATGTTACTAGTATTCCCTTTCTTAAATACTAAAACAGAATGACATTGAACATGAAACAAAAGAACTGTAAAACCAAAAAATATATACGTCCTCAGATGGTAGCAAGCGCACTAGGCCACACGGATACAGCAATAGTGCTTGCACGATGGAGCGCGGGCACGCGGCTGGAGGCGGGAGCGCGCGCGGCGTCATCGGCGGCGCGGCGTGCGGGGCACACGCGCGTCTTGCCGGTCTACTGCCCGATAGAATACATCCACCCACTGGTGATGCTGTGTTTTGGGAACGTCCTCATAGGTGGGTTTATTATTGAGTTACATATTAGAAATGAAATGAAATTCTATAGAAATTACTAAAGTAATTGAAATGAAAAGAAACTATTTAGCGTCATCGCGTTGCTGGAGAAGGAATAGCTCGGACCCAAGTCTCCATTTACTGAGCTCCACTCTCCTAATAACATATAGCTTTCTTCTAAGATTTGTAATTCTTTATGAATATTAAGTGTCACTTAAAGTGCTTGTTACATCTTTATTATACTTTTTTTTTAATTTCACGCTTTATCCCACATATAGCAGATTGTTAGGCAGAGGAACCTGAAAACCACAGTGTTAAGACACTCCGTTTTCTTACAACATTTCCGTTGCACGCTTTCTGCCAAATTGAGGAGGCATTGCGTGTTGAGTGGTGAACTCTTTATTATTATACTGTGATTTTATAAATTGAGCCATTAACATTGTCATTTTAAAGAAACTATTTGATACACATTATATGACCTAATTTAGTATTGTAAAAGTTGGGTAAAAAAATTAAATAAATAGTATAGCTATCTTTATTGACAAAACCAAAACTGCTGCTAATTCTTAAGTATTTACTATAATATATTTTCTCATTGTACGCTTTTTTATATTTCAGCTTGTCACAGAAGAGTCGAGCGGGAAGTTTGGAAACAACCTCGTGAGAAGAGAGACCGTCTATTGACAGCGGTATCAATATGGCGAATGCTTTGCAGGTCAAAAAGCCGCTATTGACAAGAGTGACGGTGGCTCATCCGCTAGGTACATATTTGTACATATCATGAAAAGCTAAGAAAAAATAATTTTAACTTACAGTTAAATTCTCTGCCGAAAGTCAACTGAAACTAAATAACTAAATTATATTTTACGTCAATATAATAACTTCAAGTGTAATACAATTTAAGTACAATGTAAAATATTGGATAATATTGAAGTTCTATGGCTAATTGAACTATATTTTTATATACCGATATGGCTAAATTTTTGAAATGAATACAATTTAAAATAGCAGACTTTGTGTTGGTTTACATAGACAATTTTCTTAGAAGGTTTGCTGTTATTTATTTCATTATATTTATAGTTTTAAGTACATCAAATTTAAGTTATGGTTTTGCTCATATATCATTTTTAGATGGGAAAGGAGCATGTCACTCCCACTAGACTCTGACAATTCTGAAGATAGTCTTGGCGATATGAAACTCGGCCGACGTATGGACCTAGCTCTCTGTAAGTTTAAATCTTTCTTACATCCATATCCATAGACAGTTCAATTTTCATTTGCAAACGATTATTTATTTTCATCGGCACGGCGCCTAATTTTTAAAAGATCGATTCGATCTCAATTTTAGTACCAATCGCGTTCATATTAATTTTGTTTAATTGTTATATTTCTTTTTTAGATCAAAATTATTATTATTGATAACATAATTAGATTTACTAGTATATGTGTGATAGAGGAAAATGAAATATAACTTAGATAAAATAAAAAAGCCAAATTACGATTTGCAATTTGGCTTAAATACAATTAATATTTTGTGATTAATATTTTGTGATGATTGTGTTAAATACAATTAATATTTTGTGAGGACATTTTTGCTAAATATACAATCTTGTCCGAATTTCCGCAGCAATCGTTAATCCTAACTGGATTAACGCTTGGATATATTATTTGCAGATGATTTTAAGAGCTACGTGAATAATTGTATAATAATAATATTGTTTTAACTAAACTAAATACTAATATGCTAATTCACAAGTCAAATCTGCAATATGCTTTGATAAAATGAACTCGAAGAAATAGAGTAATAAAGAATGCTTAACCAAATATGTACAGAAATTAATAATAAAGGCACGTTTCCTCGTGTAAATTCATTTAACTTAGTAGCTTAAAGCCAAATTAAAGTAGTCGGTGTATATCGGTGTGATATATTTATCGCGAAGCATTCGCGTGTCGATCGTTGTCAGAGCTGACTTGTCCGTCCGTCCAGGCGAGACGGCGCGGCGCAGTCCGCTCGCTGACGAGGCGCTGCCGGACCCGCACACTCCAGGTCAGTTGCGCGCGAAACGGTATAGACTGTCTGTCTAAATTACCTACAAATCTGAGTGATGATGTTAATTTTTAAGATGACCTTAGAACTAAATTGAATGGTTATAACGTAGGTTTCATATTTGGGTAATATTAAAACGATATTATCGAATTTACTAAAGACATTATTACAATAGATAAAGAATATTAAAGTTGTCATACAAACGTTTAAAATCAAACTGAAGCAATTGGCATTACGGCATTACCTAGTGTTTGTAAGGTGATAACAGAGATACTATTGGCTGTTAATGTAAGATCAGTAAAACTGTTCTATACCATTTCAAGTCGCCAAACCTCCGCTCGAGTTGTATCGATGTTGTAAATGTTGTAGCTGCATGGCCGCTCCGGCCTTTCTTCCAACGTCGACTGTCTTTCTGTCGCAGTGTAGCTCCGTCATCGCTATTGGTAGACCACTTGTAGATTCTTCTATATCTACCCTGTCGAGCGGAGATGCCCCGGTGTTGTAGCTACCCGTATAAGTTGAACCGAATGATGAGTTAATATAATTTCACGTAAAATATAAGAATTTGGCATTAAATTTTAGATTATATATTTTATTTTTTTAAAGTTAGTTTTGATATTAAGTCCGGGAATGCAATTTTGCTCTATTATAATTAAACATATCATTCGGTATAACTTCTCGATGTTGTCCATCGATGTCGCTTTCAATGGTTCGTATTGGTCTATCCACAATCACTGTACTTTCAGACACAACAGTTTTAAGTGGTTTCCTATCTTCAATACAAATGTACACTCAACGCCTAATACAGAAGAAATATGAGAACTAAATTTCTATATCACCAAAACAATGTAACACTGCATGACGCTCAATCGCTTGCATGAATCGATATTTATGTAATGGCTTTTTATGTGTAGTTAATTAAACATACGCTATAAATTATTGGTAAGTATGCTTTCACCAAGGTTTCGTAATAAGGCACCCAGTTGTATAAATTGTTGTTAATTTATTGGTGTTCTATCGATGTTTTTTATATAATATGAATATACTAAGTGATGTTTCGTAGAAAATCTCTGCTAGAATACAAACGATCAGTACTAAATGGGGAGAATGGGGTAAAAGGTTGGATATGACTCAATTGATATTAGGAAATTGTTTCTTTCGAGATTCCACTATGCCGAATGATTTCAGGGGAGCAGGATGACCGGGTATTCACGCTGGCCGAGCAAATTATAGCCGCTATGCCAGAAAGAATAAAGGTAACTAAAAATATGATGCTATAGTTCCAAGATATATTTCAATTTTGTCAAATTTATTTTTTGTAATGTAATGTTTTTCGGTACTATTATATTAAATTTATTTGGTAATCTAACATTTTTTTATACAGAACGAAAGCACATCGCTTCTAAGCGGCTGCGATTTGGACAGCGGTACGGGAGAGGATTCACTCATCGTGCCCCTACTCGATGATACTACTACGTTTAGTAGTGATTTCAGCTTTGAATTCTGCGATAATACATATAGGTAAACAATTTGTCAGTAAATTAATAATATAAATTTGTTATAGTTTTTAACCTTCATGAATTCTCAGAGATATACAGAATAATATATCTAATACTAAATCATTCTTTTTCACTTTACGTGTATTGTGATGTCAACTATGACTTATCTCGCCTAAATTGGGAACATACTTTAAACTTTCTCGAATAGGATGTCCACAATCAGTGGTTAATTGAAAAAAAAAAAATTTAGAGATCGAAATATTTTGACCATAGTCTCTATTCTCTTACGCCGTATAGCCACCGCTGTCTACTTTCTTTAATATTTCAATGTTCTCAACTGAACGCCCTTTTGCCAGAAATCGGCTTCACTTGAAATTTATTTGAACACTCGAAATTTATAGTGATATTGTAGTCATATTACTCAGACTGTTTTTTTTTGTTACTTTGTTATTCTCATATATAAGCTGTATTGTTGTACAATTTCACAAACAGTTGTATTAATAATACAGGTAATAATAACCAATTCAATAACTACTATACCCAGGTATTGTGGTGGCTCTACACCATGTTCATCCGGCTCGGTATCCCCCGGATCGGCGTTATCACCTCCACCTGCATCACCAAGAACTTCGCTGCCAGCATCCTCAGCCACTTTACAGGAGTTCTTGAATACAACTACACACTTTTCCAGTCTTACGTTGAATGGTAAGAAAATATTTGTTCTTTTGGTTGTTATTTATATCACAAATAGAGATAGTTATTTATATCACAAATAGAGATTTACACTTGTATGTGTAGCTTACATCGAAATTTTGGCTATTCTTGGGTCTAGATAAAAATACTTAAAATATGATAAGGACGTTTTTAGCTAGATTTGTTCCAATCTTTGCTAACTAATCTTTGCTTAATAATTTGTTGACTGACTCAACATGAATGACTTTAAAATAGTTGACGCGTAACATTTTATAAAACATACTTGATTAATCTATTTAAAAAAGTTATAATAAATATTTCTTCTTTGAATTGAAAAACTTTCATAGTATGTAATGAATATATAAATATTTTACTTGTTGAACATATCACGCTCAGAGCATATTATCAGTTTCACACATTAAATTTAACTTTTGTTGAACTTAAAATATATTTTTTTGATTCAAAAGTCATTAACAACAACTTATTTATTTAAATACAAAACGATGAATTTACTATACAAAGAATAGCATTTCTAAAACTAGCTTATAAGCGTTCCTAACAACAGATCGTGAGCAACGTGAGCTGTATTCCGCAGCAATAACTATCCAAAAGGCATACCGTCAGTACCGCGGGCGGCTGCTACAGCGACGCGCCGCCGCCGCCGCCATCACCATACAAAATTGTTACCGTCGCTACAAGCAGGTCTGGTTTTGTTTTATATAAGTCTTTATTTAACTTGCTGTGTTAGTTAGTGTGGGTCAAATTGTCTAAACTAAATTCGACCAATTACTTAGTGTTCGATTTAACTGAAATTTGTTATACACTTTTAGTTTAAATGATAATGTAATTATATATACTCATTATTGTTGTTAATTCAAAATGTCTGCCGTCACAAGATGGCGGATTACATATTTTTGCACAAGCCACCCAAAATAGGTATCAAATGAAAGAGCTTAACTTGTAGAAACATTATGAAAAAGAGACATGTTTTCAAATTAACATATATGTAAATTCTCATTTATTTGTCTATAAAGTTATTTTAAATATTTTTAAAAGTATATAAATAATATATAAATTTTGAAAGTAGCAAGATAAAATTCTGGGTCTCTTATAAAATTCATCCTAAACTAAACACGAAGTGTTAAAGAATAGAGGTTTTTAATAAATAATTTGTTCCAGTTCGCGTATTTGAAGCAAATGCATGCGGCGGCGACTGTCATACAACGTGGGTATCGCTCTCATAGAGAGCGACGACTTTCCGCTACACCTATTAAGTGAGTTATATTGATTTTTGTTTAACTTTTAGAACCTTCTTTATAATCCCTATTATTTGGAACTCAATATAACAAAAATTGACATTATGTAGATAAGAAGATTATATTTATGTAATGCTTTTGCTGAAAAAAAAACGAAAAGAATAAAATTGAAAAAAATATATGAAAAAATTTGGTTGTCATAAAAAAAATTGTTGTAAATTGTTGTAATTCTTATACTAACACATAATTATTATAAAAAAGGGGAAAAAGATTAATAATATTTATATAACAATAACCCCTACAAGGGTACATTGGGATCTGCCCCTTGTTCGCTTCGCTCGCCAACCTCTGCTTGCAACGATCAATAAATGAAATTAAAATGTAGTTGCATTTTTATATAGTACAAAGATTTTACAATATAAAATTATTCCACAGGAGAACCTATTCTCAAAGACGTCAAAACCAAGCAGCGAGAAAAATTCAACAATTTATGAGGCAGTCCAAGATCAAGTAAGTGCTATTTATATAAAAAAGAACTTATAGTTCGTCTACTTAGATGAAACATAGACAAAGAAATAAAAAATATAAAAGAAAATTAAGTTACTGAACTAAAATAGCTTGAACTGGAAAAATACAATACTAAAAATTACAATATGATATATTAGGTAATGGACCTTAATTATTACTTTTTTTCTTATTGGCTACAAGCTTTTACAGCTTGAACGATCTAATTGAAGATTGGCCATCCTTCCTGTTAACAGATTGAACTCATATTTGTTACACACTCTTAGTTCAGATGATAATATAATTATATATATTCTGTATCATTTTAAATTCTAAATGACGGATTACATATTTTTATATTCTTAACCCAATACGGGTTTTACTTTACTTTTAATTTAAATTTACTTTTAGAATACCTAAAAAAAATTGAAAAAAGAAACAAAAACCATAAATTTTATTTTAGCTTATTCTTATATTCATATAAGAATAAGCTAAAATCAGAAAGAAGCCTAGATATTTGTTTTAGTTATAACTGAATAGATCATAATACATTAATAAAAGTTGCCTTATAAAATTTTTATTATTAATATTACGTGGATGATAAAAATATTTCAGTGATACTAACAGGAAAAAAAATAGTTCAGTTATTTTATTATGTCGATTCAAACGTGCCAGTTGGAAAAAAATAACTAAAAAAATGGGTAAAACTATTAAAATAAAAAAAAATCATACGCTTACATCTACGTCTTTTGTGGCTTTTTAAATTACTAACTTTGTTAAAACAGTGACATGTTGGGGAGCGTAATAAATTACTCTATAAAAAGCAAGATAAATATTTGCTGAATAATATATGGTTAAAAATAATCCAGTATCCAATGTAATAATTTGGATTATTAAACATAAAGCTAACAATGATTCGAAATTTCATCAAAATGAAATATTAGATGGGGAAGGTAAATCAATTAATGAATTACTAATAATACTAAACCGAGCAAATATAATTAAATAATAAAATATATTTAAATTTAAAATTCTAATAGTATTCAACTTAGTAGGGGATATGTATTTATATACTATGCTTATATAAAAATCTATGCTGTAGACGCAATCGTTATCACTGTAGAAAACTAACGCTTTGTATCGCTTTAACACTGTATTGAATTTAATAATTTTACACTTTGTATTTTTTTGTGTATTGTATTTGTAATTGTATTGTAACATATTATTTACTTATTTAAGTAACTTTTATTACAATAACTTTACTATAAAAATAAAGAAAGTTGTATGAAAACTTATTCAATCATATATAACTTTACCATATGTGTGATAATAATATTTTAAATGTCTCACTAATTTCAAACATGGGATATGATTTTTTTTTTTAACTTCACGCTGTATCTCGTATATAGCGGGATAGGCAGAGGGAACCTGAGAACCTAGTGTTAAGACACTCCGTTCCCCACTTTCCACCGAAATGAGGCATTGCGTGCTGAGTGGCGGAACTCAACGCCTATTTATATTTAATAAATTGCTCAAGGTTTTTTTGTCACAGAATTTACATATTATGTAGTTCCTTAAATATCTCAAAACGATACGATTTCGTAACTTAGTTACAGTGAAAGTTTAAACAATTATCTTACATCTCATATATATACATGTCTTTCATTATTGTGCCAGTAATTATTTTTATTATGTTAGTCGTTGTTCGCGGTGATTGATAGAATTAATAAAAAAATCATATGTTAACTGGGCATTTCAATTTTATTTTTTGATCGTTACTAGCGGGAGTTGATGAGCGAAGCGAACAGGGGATGGGGGCCCTTATTAAAAAAAATATTATTTATTACAAATCAAATAACAATTTATTAAATTATAATACTTACATATTTTCTATTATTATATGAATTCCAATATCTAATATTGCCTATAATATACAATTTTCCACATATTTACCCATTTGGAATCCTTTGACTAGTCCAAACTGTTTACCAGAAACTAATATCGAAAATTCATTACGAGACCCTTCAAAGGACGAGATAAAAGTACAATATGAAATATGCGTTTATTGATTTTGATATTTAATAAGAACTTGTAGATTCCTTGAAGTTATCAATTTCTTTGTACCTAATATTTATTTTGTAAAGTTATTTATTTTATAACTATATTATTTTGAAAATTTTATTCGAATGTAACTGTAATAACATCGATGGTTTTTGCGATGTTTGTATATTTTGTATGAAACTATTTTAAGTCAGTACGTAGTTTTTGAAATTCGAAAAGACATTTTCTCAATTCGATAATTAGACTTCTACTTGTGACCATGGATTAATTGTTGGTTGTGGTTTTATGATTTCCAAAAATGTAATTTCGAATAACAAAATATAGACGATTAATCCGGTTAAAATAGTTTTAATTAAATTAAATGTAACTGGTTTAGAAACCGATTTCTTGAAATTTGTCCCAATTTTTATAAATTTTTATGAACAACAGTTATATCATAATAGTCATCTATTACCCAAACAACCTTCATTTATTATTTTAATAAATAATTTCATGCTACTAGTACTTGGGAGGAATTCACGACAACCGTAAGTAATTTACACGAATATTATAATTTCAAATAATCTGTTATTTATTTTATTTAACGATACAACACTCTACTTAGTTACTTTCTTACTTGTTATTTCTAGAGAAAGCTAATGTAGACAGCAGTGGCGAGGAGTCCATACAACTCGATTTCCACCGGCTTGCCTAACTTTTCAAAGCACAAATATGAGACCTAAAAAAAAAGAAAAAAAAGATCATCGCCAAAATTCCATAGTGAAATTACTAAATATCTTGACATCCTACACCACTTTCCCTAAATATGTCGGCTTCCCTAAAAATTACCGGCTTCCCTTAATATATATACCGGCTTCCCTAAATATACATCGGCTTCCCTTAATTTACCGGCTTGGCTAACTAAAATTTTCACCCCTCGCCACTGCCAGTTAGTTGTTTACTTTCCGCCCAAATTTGACGTAAGTGGCGGAACTCAATCCCGCCCTTTGTTTTACATTAAAACAATTTTAATATAATCATTCCCATTGCCACGATAATATTTTAAATCAAACATTTTTTCGAATGAAGTTTGAATTTACAAGACATGCTCAGCAGTTCCCATTTTCCATTATTAACACGTACCACCAAAATGTTATCTTTACGGTTATTACCCAAAAACGTGATAATTCTTTCACCCTTCCTGTAACAAATGATTGCAATCATCACGTCCCTTTATATTTGGTGTTCCACGTATTCCGGAAAGGGAAGTTATTTTACCATGTCTTACTACAAATATTGATACTTATATATGTATAATTTTAAATCTTGGAAAATACGCGCTGTATTTTTTATCCAATTTTAGAATTATTTTTTTAACAAACTTTCAAAAAAGGAGAAGGCTATCAATTCTTTTTTTTTTTTTTTTTTTTTTTTTATTTTTTTTTTAAAAAAATTTTAAAAAATTTTAATGTTTTTAATTTTTTTTTTTTTTTTTTTTTTTTTTAATTCGACAGTATTTTGGTTTTATGTATGTTACTGCGTAACTTTTGACTGGGTGAACCAATTTTGATTATTCTTTTTTTATATGATAGCTCATGCTTCTCATGTGATCCCATTTAAATTTCTGTAGTTTCTGTAATTTCTGTAGTTTCTGAAGTATATCTTTCTGAAGTATATCTTTTTAATTCATTTTAAAACTACTTGTATAAGCCCGCTGTACCTTGTCTTCAGGGATACAACTCATAACTTAACATCAATTCTAAAGTCTAGGACCTATACTAGGATCTGCACTTTATTATATATCACTTAAATACATTTTAACTAAGTTACATATTTTTGATTTTAAATAGGTTGCAGAGCGCACGAGCCGAAAACGTGAAGGTGGCCCGGCTCTGCCCGGATGCCCGCCAAAGCTCTCTGCGGCCCACCACCAGTACACCCACGCCCAATAGGTAAAGTATTATATAGCTACTTGTATGTATAAGAAATTTTTATTTATATATTCACATACGTAATAAGAATTAATTCTTATACTATTTCTATGAATGTTAGTTTTTCAAACTGCAAATTATTCTTAAATATTTGAAATCAAGTCTTTTAGGACATTATAATTGTTTCAATTTAATTTGGTTTAATTTACTAAATTCTCATCTTTCCAAACAGCAATATGTACGCGAAGTAGCTAAATACGCATTTATCAGGGAAACATATACATTAAAATGTGGGCCTCAAAAATATTCGCTTAGGTTACCTAAAACTTAATAAATATATATTTTTTTGTTTTAGGATCATTGACTATTTAGCACCGGAATCGCCGATGGACGCAGATGATGATCTCCTTATCGAGCTTCTGTTTAAAATGTGACCTGACCCATAACATCTATGTAATTTTAACGCTTTCAAATTTTGTTATTACATACATTTCGAATAAAACTTGGACTTAGCATGCATCAATACCAAAATTATCACCATTTTCAGTATTCAATGTAACAATAAAAACTGCCGGAGTCAGGATTTTGATTAATTTAAAGGCATCATTAGGTTATGTTGTATAATCATCACATCGGTTCAAAAACACATTACTGCCTTCTCTAGTCATAGCAACATCCTATATTCCTACAAAATTATCTTCTTCGATTCTCCTTCCGTAGGTCTTATGGAGTTGTGACGAAACTCAGGCTTTGAAAGATATTAAAACATATTAACTTACTGCCACACTCAAGGTCAATTTGTCTGTAGCTGGTTTAATGACAGTTAATAGCTAATTGACATCTGTGAGTGCGGCTGTCAGTTCACAATACTCTCATTGTATTCTTCTTAGGGTGTTTTAACCATTTCAATATCTGCAATTATTTCCATATTCTGTCCTTGCATCTTTATTTGTACCTCGTTCTTATTGGTTCTCTTTAACGTCTTATTCGTGGTTTGGCTTTTATTTTGTATTTGCGTTTAACTCTTCAGGTCATAGACAGGGTTATATTTAGTATAAATTTTATCGTATTTGTATTATATTTTCATAATGTATTTTTGAGAAATTTGTTTAGGGCGTTTATTGGAATCATATTTTTGAAAACTCTAAATTGAATGTAATGTAATTTTCTTAGATCATCCGTAATATTGGCAACATTAAAGAAAATATTGAGATTCATCGACGGCACTACTTAAAAAAAATGTGCATTTACGATAAAATTGGTAAACATCGATTATTTTACATTTACCCGCTTTCAATGCAAGGTTTCGAGATCGAGTCAAATCTTGGATTTCTTAGCTCTATTCATGATTTTCACGGTGGAGTTGAAAGTAAGTAGGTTAAGTACAAATTCAAATTATTAAAAAGCCACTGTTCTTATAAAGTAGATGCACTTAGCGTATAATACAATAAACCCGACGAGCTGTGAGTATTTCGAGATTTTATCGTATTTAAGAAAAAAAAACTTAGTTTTACTATTGGTCTAAAGTTTACCATATAGGTTTCATTCCAGCCTAATAGGTTAATTCTCTTTTAGTCTACGCAAAAAAGACGCATTTAGAACAACAACTGACGAAGAGATGAGTTTGTTTCAAAACATTCCTCTAGATTTTAGAATTATTTGAAGAATTAATTGTTAATTTTAAATTTAGGATTGATTTGTTATTCATAATTCGTTTAATCTTTTTTATATTTAACACTATAGTTTAGGTATTTCAATTCCCCCACCCCTAGTTCCTACTTCAATACCTATTACATTTATGATACTTAATGAATTATGAATACAACAACTTAAAATTAGTTTATTAGATAAATAACTTTTGTTTTAGATCCTCGATAAAGCTAAATGCCATGATAATCTAGCGTTCATGAAAAAATAAGGTTGTGCACCACTTAATATAGAGATAAATACCTAAATATTCCCTTTTTCTGAATTCTCTGATATTTTAAAGTAGTCATATAGATATAGTGTAAGAGGTTAGAAGTAATCATAGCTTAACCATAAGACGACGTGCTGCCGTCGAGATATTTTCGATTCGTATTTTTATAAAGCAAAAGTTACGAATGACTATGATTGCTTTGCTTGTGCAGGGCCGTGGAACAGATTCCTTACTTACTTTGTACGCCACATCTATTCTTTATATACTTTTATTGACTTTCACTTAAACAATCTTAAAAAGGGCTTTATTTAAATTCGTTTCCATCTTATATTTTCAATATTTTACATCTGTGTTTTCATTGTTTCGTCTTGCATATTTTAAGAGTTCCTTTGTTTTAATAAGATTTGTAAGGCCCGGAGTTGTCATATAGATATGGATGTTCGTGTATTATTAACAGTATTCAAAGGTTTGTCGTTGAATTAAGGGAGTCAGTTGTAGTAGATGAGGTGAAAGTTAAAATAAATACTGATTGGTAAATGTTAATAATCAACGAATAATTGTTAGACGAAAACGACGAATGTAACGCGACGCAGTTCGAGAATAACCGTCCAGTTGTGGCGGCTTTTGTACCCTCTGGTGGCGTGAAGCAAAAGTCGCAAGACAAGCGAAGACAACACGACTTTGACTATAGTGACGCGATTCGCTTGCAAGGCACGGGGCACCCGAGGGCGCACGAATGCAACATGTACATTTTATATTTTTGGATTGCTAACTTTAAGATGTTATATTTATATATGTATATGTAGTGATGGCGGATACGAAACCAGTATTTCGAAATGTATTACGCCAAAAGTTTTGATGTATTAATTTTCCAATGAAATTCTCTCGTTTTTTCTTTGTCGAATGAATAGTTCGTTTAGCTAGTGGTCATGTATGTATATATTTTTGGATAAAGTGCACGATTGCTTTCGGAATGCAGATGATATAAATATAAAGGGGATGGCCGACAAGTATATGATAATGAAGAATATTTTTAATGGTAACGCAGAACCTCTGAAAGCAATAACGTTTTGTGGTAACGATTACTCCGATTTATAGAAAAAGAGTATTTTACTATCCACACGATCGTCGACATATAGAACGCTTTTTAGTGTATCCGTAAAATGTGCTCTGGTTTATAATAAAAAATTAAATGGTGACAGATGAGGATGCAAAAGTAAATCATTAGTTGACGCAAACGCTACTTAGTTGAAACGGCTTGCTCGGGAACGTAGTTGGTTAATTTAGTCAGTTCAAATTAACTATTATAGCAAGTAAATAGATGATTATTATTTTCTTAGTGCCATAAAATCTATTTTAGAAAGGTTTACAGTGAAAGTATAGGCGGGTACGGATAGCGATTCTAGCGTTTTATAAAAAATATCACTGAAAATTTTGAAAAAAGCAACCGGAGCACATATTTATGGCACGCGTTAGTGATTGACCACAGCTAATATATAGCGCACTAGAAGTAGATATAGTTAGATAAATAATTACTTATATAAATGAAATAAAAAAGAAATCTTGAAATCTATACATAGAAATTAAATTTAAAAGTTTAAATAATACTTTTTATTATTATATAAATAAGAAGCTTGTTCACACATTATAAAATCGTATTTAGAGTACATTTAGTGTAATGAGATGAGAAAACGAAATGAAACGACGATAGTGAGACTACGAGTGGTATTTTTGTTTTCGGGTGGGCTTTTACAGATTTTCTGTGTTTATATAAAATAATTAATTTTATTTAATAAAATTAATTTATTTAATATTCTGCTAATAAATTAGTTTCACGCTGTATCACGCATATAGCAAGGTAGGCAGATGGAACCTGGTGTTAAGACACTCCGTTCCCCACTTTCCGCCGAATGGAGGCATAGCGTTGAGTGGCGGAACTCAACGCCGCGCTTTGCCTTGTTATCACACCCAGCAAATGAAAATACTAAACTTTTACATTTCCTGGAGTGGGAATTGAACCCTCAACCTGTCGCGTTTACAATCGCACGCTTGTGCCTCTCCGCCGCAACAGGCGTTGCTAATAAATTATTAGATTAATTTTCAAAACCAATGATTGTTAATTTATTTTAATGATTAATTACTATTTTTATATGGTTTATCTTAATGATTAATATTGTCATTCAATTTTAGATTTTATATTTTTTTAATTTCACGCTTTAACCCGCATATAGCAGGATAGACAGAGGGAACCAGAAAACCTAATGTTAAGACACTCCATACTCTTTTAACAATTCCGTTCCCCACATTCTGCTGAATTGAGGCATTGCGTGTTGAGTGGCGGAACTCAACGCCGCGCTTTGCGTTCCCAAACCCAGGAAATGAAAATATTAAACTTTTACGTTTCCTGGAGTGGGAATCGAACCCACAACCTGTTGCGTTTACAGAAGCACGCTTGTGCCTCTGCGCCATAACAGGCGTTTTTTAAATAAAAAAAAATATAAATTTTATATAAACACAGAAACTACCTGTCAATACGAGTATGTCTATTGTTTATACGCCAAAGGCGTGTTTATTTACTGTTGTGATAAAAGTTGCGAGAACGTTAATTTATTGCTGACGTGTTTTATATTTTTAGATTATAGTAGAATTGTTTTAGGCATTCATATTATTCGTTGTTTATGCGATAGCTTGCGTATATTCAGTTGATATTTTGTTAGGAATATGTTTAATATAAGTCTAAAACAAATTGTACTTTATAATTATTATGTTTTTGTTTTATCTAACAATTTTGTTTGTTTATTGTTTTAGATGTAACAAAATATCAACTGTTTGTGTTATTTTTAATTTATATTGAAAGCCTGCCTACGTATAATATTGCATATCACTTAGATATTATGTATTTATAAAGGTTTTCATGGTGTTCTATTATATTGTTTTTGTTTTATTTATAAAACGCTAGTTGATTGTCTTAACGGTTATACAGAAATTGTTTTAATAGGGTTATAAGACAATTGTTTTTCAATATGAGCTTATTTGTTTATTGTTTTTGTTTTTAATACTAAGTACTTTGTTGTTTTTACTCGTTATAAGTAATTTTGTTTAAGTTTGATTATTTTTGTTTTTTCGGTTATTTGTTGTTTTTTCAACATTATAACCCTATTTTTAATAATGAAAACTAGTAATGTTGCTTGAAACGATTTTTATATTGTAGCATATACGTATTTGATAGCAAATTTTTATGAGATTATTTTTTTTAATATTTAAATATATAATGAACTTAATTTGTATGCCATTGTAATCGTTATAAATTAGTTTTCTCTTACTATAGAGAGTGTAAAAAGTTGTTATGTACTGCCAGATTGAGGTTTTAACACCAATAATGTGAGATATTCGTCGATAAGGTTTGTATACTCATGGGACGATTTTACGTTACTATTACTAATTTGATATTTTCCGTTCTTTTGCCATTAAATTATTTTATTTTGAAAATATCAAATTAGTGATATATTTTATTGACGTTTGAATTTGAATAAATTTCTAATATGACGTCATATTTATTGACTGACCGGAAGTAGGCGAAAGTTCCAACATCTGGTTGGTTTTATTGAAAATCGTTTCTCTTGCTTGAACTGAAATAAAAGTTACTAAAAGAAAATAATAAAAAAAATGTATTATCTTTCGTCCTTTAGTTGTATTTTCAGGGTTACGTTTATAATTTTTATTTAGTTATGAAAATTTATTTTGATATAAATAAATTGGTGTAACATACTATATTTTTGTAACAGATTTAGTTTTAACATTTTATTAATTTGTTAGTAAACGACAGATTGCTTTGAGAATTGTTTTGTATTATAGATATATTTGTATGAAATATAATACCTACTTATTTTAAATTCAAAATATAAAGAACATAATTGAAAAATATTATTAAATTTTGCTTTGCAACATCAATGAAAAACATGGAGTGTTCAGATAATTAAAAAAAACGTTTCCAAATATATTATAATGAATATATAAATATCGTACAACAGCAATATAATTTGTATTTACCATATATTTTGAAATTTATTGTCTATTTATTTAAATTAAACACAATATGTTTGTATCGGTTAATATAAATTCTTTGTCTTTCGTCATTTTTACATATATTAAATGAAATTATTATAACCGGATTAACGGTATATTACGGTATTGACACATATATTAGAAAACTTAACGTTTCAAATACTTTAAAGTTCGTAATAGCTACTTGTGACAGAAAAACCGTAATATATGCAGTTATTCCGGTTAAAATGCTTTTGATTTACAATATAATATATGAATAATACCTTATGTTCATATATATGTATATATTTAAATGAACATAAACTGTTCACTCCTAATAAATAATCTATTATTTTCATAATTATAATCATTTGAGCGTTGTTAAAATTGTGATTTATCAGAAAGTTGGGCATCAAGTACGAAACCCTAGTTACTGTCTACTTTGACAGAAAAATAATCTTCCTTTGTAATTATTATAATCTATAAACACTACAAAATTGTGATTTAAAGCAATTTAAAATATTACTGCTGATTAAATATTTTGTGTTTGATTTTTCTTACCCTGCATCTCCTTTTTTACACATATACATAACTTAAAGCGTAAAGAGTGATTTGACACTAGGTTCTCTCTAAGTAATCTGCTACGAGGGATAAAGCGTGAAACTGCTGCTTAAATATATAATTTGAAAGAACATAATTTTAAAATATAAAATTATCATATTTTATAATAAGCCCGTGTGTGTGTCGTGGCGCAGAGTCACAAGCGTTAGACTGTAAACGCGACAGGTTGTGGGTTCGATTCCTACTCCAT
>JAKGSA010000351.1:73869-107420 GCA_033558755.1 Philaethria dido | reverse complement strand
TGTTAAGACTCCATTCTCTTCCAACAATTGCTTTATATATAGAGTGAATAATACTAAATCTTTATATTAATACGTGAAGCAAAAACTTTGTACCCTTTTTACGAAAATTACGCGTACGGAGGAGCATGAATTATATATGTACATTAATGAGGCCTCTATGGCTCTATGAAATGTAGGTAGAGGGAACCTGAGAACCTAGTGTTAAGACACTCCGTTCCCCACTTTTCGCCGAATTGAGGCAGTGCTTGATGAGTGGCGGAACTCAACGCTGCGTTTTGCCTTGTCTTCAACCCCAGAAAATGAAAATACTAAACTTTTACGAGTACATTTCCTGGAGTGGGAATCGAACCCACAACGTGTTGTGTTTATATTTAAATTATATTCATTTCTCTGCTTTGTAACACAAAGTGTAGCGTTGAGTTTCGCCATTTCAACACACAATGTCTCGATCTTGGGCGGTAGGTGGCAAACGGAATGTTTTGTCACCGCTTTCCGCCTAAATTTATTGCATTAATCATTAAATGTTAAATGGCGCAACTCAACGCCGCGCTTTGTCTTACAATATACGTGATTGAAAAAAAAATCATTTAATATTTATATTAAATGATTTTTTTTCATTGCCCTGAGTGGGAATCGAACCACAACCAATCTCGTTTACAGTCAGTTGCTGTAGAACTTGACTACTCAGCTATATGGGAAGAAGCTTTAAAAAAGCACTTTAGTAAAATTAAAGTCGCTTATATCTTATATTTTATCCACACTTCTAAGAAAGCTTTGGACACAAAACTACTTGTAAAGTTTCAAATGACTTCGTTGTTTTTCTAAGCTTCAACGTCCGAGGTCACTTTTTGACTTAGATTTTTTTTTGACTATCCTACTAATATTATAAATGTGAAAGCTTGTAAGGATAGATGTTGGTTAATCTTTCATACAAAAACTACTGAACAGATCTCGATGAAACTTTAGAGTAATAGGGCTAACATATAAGTTACCATTGATATGGATTTTTTGTAATTTTGCCATGAAATAACCATTCGTAATCGATAACGATTATATTCTTTTTTTTTTATATATGTTTTTGTGTTATTTGAACGTAGCGGATTCGAATCCAACCCTCCTACGATGGACTCCAAATGACATATCTTTTTACGGAAAAGGTATTTTTTCAATACTGTCTAAAACAAACAGCTTCACGATGTCAAGACACTCCGTTCGCCATTTTCCGCCCGACTTTGAAACATTGCCTGATAAGGGGCGGAAGTTAAGGTCGCGCATTGTCTTCTTACCTGAACGAAGAAATGAAGATAATAAATGAAAATGATCTTTTTCCCAAGTGGGAATCGAACCCACAACCAATCGCTTTTACAGTCAGGCGCTGTCCTACTGCGATACAATGGACTCAATATACTACCTAATGGGGCCTAGAAACTATCAATATTTTTAGTATCACGCTGTATTCCGCACAAAGCAGGGTAGATAGAGGGAACCTAAGAAGCTAGTGTTAAGACACTCCGTTCTAATATGATTTCCGTTCCCCACTTTACTTCGAATCGAAGCATTACGTGCTTAATGGCGACGCTTTGCCTTGGGACCAAAATGAGGAAATGAAAATTCTTAATCTTTATATTAATCCCCTTTATACGACAATTGTGAGGATGGAACGGACGGGGTATGAAATTTGGGACAGTTAAAGCTTATATAGAGAAGGAGTGCAGAAAACGTTACACATACAATGATTACATGATTGATGACATATCCGTTACTAAGGCAAACCGAGAACTGGGTATCTAGTATTAATTATTATAAATATTTAATGTTTTCATTCCCTGGAGTGGGAATTGAACCCACAACCTGACGCGTTTACAGTCGCACGCTTGTGAACAATATATCCTTTCCCAAATTAAAAACTTCACGGCTTCATTTAGTAAGGTGTAAAAAAATTCAATTTGCAATAAAAATTCCGGTCTAATTAACATCGAGGGACCTTTGAAAGCGTTTTCTTTAATAAGATGTCGACTAATGGTTTATGACTCTGCCGTGACATATATTTTTGTTTTTTTTTATCGTCTTGAAATAACAAGGAAGAAAATATATAATAAAAAGAAATATTTAGAAATGGTTAAGATTTTAAGATATTAATAAATATTAAAATTTTAGTGAAATATATAACCAAAAATTTAGAAAACGATAAAGAAATCCATACAAATAAAATACATCAAGATTTAGATAGTAAAATTGATAATAAAGAATCATTAAAAATTGCAGAAGTTCTTTAGAAGATTCTTATCCATATGTCAATATAGCGTTTGGCACTGGTGATTTTTTATTATTAAAAAACCAAATTCCGGAGCTTCTTCGAGGTATTCAGAGTAGAGGTCTAGAGTTGTGATAAGTGCTGAGGTCGCAGCATTTATTAGAGATGGCGGAAGAACCCGTTAGGGGTCAACGGCGGCGCTCAAGTCTTACAGTAAGATTACGACCTTGACGTCAGGTGGCAACCGGTCGAAAACCCCAGGCCAAAATAACATACATATCATGAAAAGGCCAAACAAGATAAAGAAAGAGTGAGGGAATACTAGGGGCGTACCCCTTAAGCGAGGGGTGAAAAAAGGGGAGGAGGAAGACCTCCCACACTACCTGGTTGACATGTGTCAGAAAGGACATGAAAAACTTGGCCTTAATAAGAGTGATGCAGTCAACGAACCACATGACGCCGCATGATAAGAGAGAAAGCCGACCCGTATAACGGGATAAGGTGAGGACAAAGAAGAAGGAGGTTAAGATTTTAACAAAAAAAAATACTTTAAATAAAATCCACTAAAAGTAAAATTATTACAAATAATTCAAAAAGTACTTTTCAGATCTTAATAAAATTTATATGGGACCACGCCAAGCACTAGCTATCATATAAAAATAGTCATCATAATAGGTTCGGCGTTGGTTCCGCCACTCAACGCAATGCCTCCAATTCGGCGGAAAGTGGGGAACGAAGTGTCTTAACACTAGGTTCGGCTCCCTCTGCCTACCCTGCTATATGCGGGATACAGCGTGAAGCTATGTATGATATATTATGATACATATATCATAATGGTCCATCGACTAAAAATTTATGTGGTAATACATATTAAAAACCAATCAATTTCAAACCTTTCTTGAAATCCGCTAATTATAATTTTAATAGACTTAAGCGATTGTTATTGGCTTTATTTATTTACTATCATTAGCAATTTTTGGTATTTTTGCAGCATCTTCTTCCCATATAGCCAGTCAAAGTGGAAACAAGTGTCATAACACTCCGTTTTCTATATCAGCACTGGAAATTAGAGACGTGCGTTGATAGTCGAACTCGACGTCGCGCAAATTAGCCTCAATTCGGCGGAAAGTGGGGAATGGAAAGTGTTAATTAATATTTGTAAGCATAGAAATATCTTTTAATCACATAACTTTTGTTAAGAATTGAACTCAAGCAATAAATAAATACAAAAGTAATAGCTTGTAAAAGAAGGAAGGTAATAAGCCTTGAGAAGAGTTTTTAATTAGTAGAAGCGAGATCGCTTTGTAGGGCTCTCGAGATTTAATCAGTAAACGAAAATTTATTTTAATGCCACCATAATATTTAATGATTTATTTACACATGCATACATAGCTTCACGCTGTATCCCGCATACAACAGGATAGGCAGAGGGAACCTAGTGTTAAGACACTCCGTTCCCCACTTTCCGCCGAATTGACGCATTGCGTGCTGAGCAGCGGAACTCAATACTACGCTATGCCTTGTTACCAAACCCAGGAAATGAAAAATTCAGAATTTAAGAATCGAACCCACAACCTGTCGCGCTTACAGCCACACGCTTGTGTCTCTGCGCCACGACAGGCTTTATAATAAATAAGAAATAATAATTGAGTTATAGTTACATTATGGCATTATTCCAATACTAATGTTGAATGTTCCTTATGTAACAAGGTACGCTACCTTGGTAAGAGACTAAGAAGATTACACTATACAATTATTATACATTACAATAGATGTTTGTAATAATATATGCTACTAACAAGTGCCTGTTATTGTTACTCTCAATATAATGTTTGGTTTTGGGCTGAAAGTGGAGAAACGGTGTCCAGTTATTATTTTTTCTCTGCTTACCCTAGATAAGCAAGAAAAGTGTTTATATCTACTTTTATATAAATAAAGATAGTTTCACTCTATAATCCACGTAGCTGGGTAGTCAGAGGGAACCTAGTGTCAAGACACTCCGTTCGCCGCTTTCCGGCCCCTTTTCAAAGCATTGCTTGTTCAGTGGTGGAAGTGCCTTAAATAATGTTTAAATTTGTTATTTAGTAGTGCACGTAAAGAGTGGATAGTTATATAACACTAAGATTTCCACTGAACTCGTACTATACTGAAAATTATCATTAATATAAAGAAATTATAATGAATAAACGGGTTTTTTTCAACTCGAATAGGCAGAGAGAATACAGTGCCAAGACACTCAGTTCTCTATTTTCCACCTGAATTCAAAACAACGTATTGACAGACGGAACTCAAAGCCGCGCATTACTTTACTAGAGCGGAGAGAAGACGAGAACGCCTCAATCTGGCGGAAAGTGGGGAACGGATTTGTTGAAAGAGAACGGAATGTCTTAACACTAGGTTTTCAGGTTCCCTCTGCCTACTCTGCTATATGCGGGATACAGCGTGAAGTTAGAAAAAAAAGAAAGAAAAGAAAAAAAGAGAATATAAATAATTGAAATATTCGCCAAGTAGGGATCGAACCCACTTCTATCGTGTTTACAATTAGATCCTGTCCCATATCCACGATGACTCATATAGAAAGGTCAAATATAATTCAAAGCAGGTACATGTTTGTTTATTCGCAAGCTTGATTGAGCACCGAATGTATTATAAAGAGCGTCAGCATCGGTCGGTCATAGAATGAATAATATAGCGAAGTTGAACTGCGATATCAGCATAGTATGAGAAGCAGATGTATATAAGCGTCCTATGTATTTTTTTTAGCTTGATGCCTTATCTCGCATATAAAACACTCCGTTCTCCACTTTCCGACCGTATTCACGGCGTTACGGGGTTGAGTGTTGTAGATTAACGCAGCGTTTTGTGTATATATAATAGGTGACGAAATTTTTTTTTTCCTTTTTTGAGAAAATTATACGGAAAAAGACATGAATTATTATTTTTTTTTTAATATCACGCCATATCCCACATATAGCAGGGTGGGCAGAGGGAACCTGAGAACCTTGTGTTAAGACACTCCATTCTCTTACAACAATTCCGCTCCCCACTTTCCGCCACATTGGGCCATTGCGTGTTGAGTGGCGGAACTCAACGCCGCGCTTTGCCTTGTAACCAAACCCAGTAATTATTCATAGTTAGAAATTTAGAAAGCTAATCATTTTTAAAATAATGATTTAAGAACATATTAAATTTAAAAAATATATACACTCACTCATAGTATGTGTTTGTGTAGCATAAAAGCTAGTATAACTAAGTGTAAATCTAAAATAAGATGTTCTACGTGTTGCAATATTTATCGTCTAATTTGTTATTTTCACGCTCTTTTTCCTTTAAAAAAATGTGATTATATTAGAATGTGGGGTATTTAAATTATATATAATAATTTAAACTTTGTATTCTGTTCCTTCAATTAAAAAAATCGGACAGTACTTTGAAAAGGGCAAAGTAAACACAAATGCATGATACAAATAATAATAATCTATTAATATATATAAATATATGATTATTTCTCATTTTCACGTGAAAGAACAAAAAAAAAATATTAAAAACCGTTTAAATCAAAAATAAACTACCGTTCCTCAGCCTACAACATTAGCCGGAACAATATACAACTCAAATTGAGCGTAAAAGACATACGCTGAAAGAATGAGCAAACAAAGAGAATTAGACTAGGAACTTGGCGTAACTCGTAACTGTACATACAAGTATATTGTACATTACACACAACTAAGAAATACACATAACTTCTGATAATAACACTGTTTTGTTACAAAAGTTGCTATATTTTATTTCCAATCTGAATTCTGAATATTTGAGACACGGAATGTTTGTGAGTAAATTTTTCACGATTATTATGTTTTGTTTATGATGTTCGGTTCGATGTCCTTTTTATGTTTATTCTTATAGTTTTTTTTGTTATTTCGAACGTTCGAACTTATTTTTAGATCATTTTACTAGTGCATTTGGGCTCATTAAGATATTTATCTTGACAATATATTTAAAAAATAAATATTTTGAGATATGAAGGGCATAAACCGTTATTGCAAATGATATTACCGTTTCCTTCATATTTTACTTCGGTAATACTCATCGAAGAGGTCTTCTCTGGCACTATGGGTGATTTGCATCTTCGATAAGTAGTGTTCCATTTTAATAACCGCAACTAAAATGGAAAAATAGAATTTCTTTAGAATTGTATATAGACTACGGCTCGTTAACACATTCGCGTCCGGCTATTTTTCTACGTTTCTGATTGAGTACAGCAAAGGTAATGAAATTGTAAAGCTGGTTGCCGCAAACTTGTATCGTCAAGGGGAGGATAAAAAGTATAACATTTGTTTTGAAATATCAACGTTGAAAATATAATATAATAATTTGAAATGACGTGAATTCACATCAGAGCCAACTAGGAATTGAATTTTGAATGACGTGAGTTCAAGTTAGGGGTCGCGAATGTGATTAAAAGCAATTTAACGTTTATTCGCTTCGAATGGTAAGCAGATAATGGTAAGCAGATAATGGTAAGCCTTAAATGGGTGGAACTCGTATTCGAACATCACGCTTCGTTTTATCCAGAACAGTTATGGAAATATTTTTAAACAATCACTGTTTCAATCACCGCTTAAAATAAGATGCGCCAAAGTTTATTTATTTTAAAAATCTACTTAAGAATCATTATTTAAATATTTTATTTCGGAGCCTTTGTGTATTTATTTATTTTCTTTTTTGACACATATAAGTCTATATATATGTATGTATGTGTAATTATGTATTAGTTTGTATTTGCATTGTATTTGTCCCAATTGGGAATTGAACCCAATGCCCATCGCGTTAGGATACAAGACGATGTCAATGTACCGTACTGTCGGTGATGTACTATGATGACCTCTATTATTGGTTAAATATTTACATTATAAATAATTACATAGTCTCTGGTGAGAATTGGACAATCATGTATTCAATTAGGGGTTGCTAATTCAATACATCTCGTTTGTACAATGAAGATAACTGAAATCAGAATTTACAATATTTTGACAATATTTGTATGCATCACATATGATTTATGCATTTTCTAGGTATATATATATATATATATATATATACCACCTTTTTGTTTTTTATCCCTTAAGGAGATCTTTGATTTTCGTGATTTTTGCACATATTGAATGAAACTATTTTAACGGGGTTAATCGTGTATATTTTAGATTTTTTTTAGCTTTACGCTGTATCCTGCATATAGCAGGGTAGGCAGAGGGAACCTGAGAAACTATTAATCAACAAATCAACAAATCCGTTCCTCACTTTCCGCTTGATTGAGGCATTGCGTGCTGAGTGGCGGAACTCAACGCCGCGCTTTGCCTTTATTGGAGCCTTGGGAGTAGTAATGTGGTATATACAAACAATATGTATAATCTGTCATCTTAAGCTTCAACCTACAATCTGTTGGTAAATTAACCCCTGATATGCATTTTTGTATATTTTAATGCACCGTCGTATTTTCTATGGTCAATAGAAATAACTTAACTGGATTTTTTAAGCATACAATTTCTCGTTGTGTTATTTAATTTTTGTATATATGTATATTTGTATGTAGGTATGGTATATTATATATTTATTATGTTCACATATATTCTATTGGATGTCTATTTTTTTTATTATTGTTTGCCTTTTTTCTTCTTTGTACTTTTATCCTGCCTGTAACATACACATCCGCTTCCACAGGTTGACTGGAAGAGATCTCTTTCAGGGATAAGGCCACCTTTTTAAACTAAAGAATGTATTTACTTTTTCTCATGTATTTTAAGTACAATAAAGAATATATATTAGTCTCTTTTTTACCGATCAATACCCTTACGTGTGTTCTCCATACAAAGAGACATTAGCGAAGTGATTCGTGCTCAACTGGCACGTTCGAAGCGCCATAAATAAAGAACTGAAGTGAAGGAACCTAATTACATAGATTCGTTTTTTTTTTTCACAACTTCACGCTGTACCCCGCATACAGCGGGGTAGGCAGAGGGAACCAGAGAACCCAGTGTTAAGACACTCCATTCTCTTTCAACATTTCCGTTCTAAATTAATTTATATATATTTTTAATACTAAATTTTACATTTCCTGGAGTGAAATCGAACCCACAATCTGTCGCGTTTACAGTCGCACGCTTGTGCCTCTGCGCCACGGCAGGTCTTAATTAGTAAAATTAATATTATAATCCTATTCTATATTCGTTTGACAAACCATTCAAAAATAGTTTCTATTTGAAGTCCGTTTTAAATTAACCACAATATGAATAGTTAATTTAAGCGTCTCATTTCGATAATAATTGATTTCAAATAAGGAGGTTATCAATTCGATTGTTTTATGTGTGTAACAGAAAAGTTTTTACTGGATGAACCAATTTTGATGATTCTTTTTTGGTTTGATAGACAGTTCTTCTGAAGCGGTTCCGTATATTTATATTTAGTTGAGATTTGAGTAGTTCTTGAGTTATTCGTAATTTATACACTTTTTTGTGCATTTTCTTTGAAGTCTTTTTCTTATAATAATATAATATAAAAAATATTCCGTTCTCCACTTTCCGCTGAATTGAGATATTGCGTGGCGGAACTCAACGCCGCGCTTTGCCTTGTTACCAAACTCAAGGAATAAAAATACGCAATGCCTCAATTCGGCGGAAAGTGGGGAACGGAATTGTTGAAAGAGAATGGAGTGAAGTGAGTGGAGTAGAAAAATGTAGGTTAAAGGTGGCTTTATATATCTGGCAGGCAATTTCAACACATAAATTATACTAACAAAACGAAGCAAAAGAAGAAAATTATTTGCACACCCATCAAAAACAAGCCCATAAGGAATTCTAAAACGAAAAGATTCAAAACATTTTTGCATTTTAGCTATTTAAAATACATGAATTCTAAGGCCATTTCCGCGAAAGCCATTTTAAAAACTGAAATAGGTTCGACTCTAAGCGGATCTCTTGAAACCTCCAAGCTTTTTCGGTTCCCATACATTTTATTGGATTGGAATAAAGTCGATAATTGCAAAACGAATGTTTTTTTTTTAAATTGTGTTTTATATGTACATTGAAATACGACTAAGTGTTTAGGGAGTAATCTTTATCATATCGATGCTTCAATTCAAATTGCCATAGAACAAATAAATAAAAAATATTGTTATTCCAAACATATAACCGAGATTACTCTTTCTATATTAAAAAAACAGTCATTAATTCCGCATTTTAACGTACATAAATAATGCATTCGTGTCTTTTGAATTGAATTCAAGCCATACTTTTTTATTCTTTTTTTTTTAATTTCACGCTGTACCCCGCATCTAGCAGGGTAGGCAGAGGGAACCTGAGAACCTAATGTTAAGACAATCCGTTCTCCACTTTCCGCCGCGCTTTGCCTTGTTCCCAAGCCCAAGAAATGAAACTTTAACATTTCCGGGAGTGGGAATCGAACCCACAACCTGTCGCGCTTACAGTCGCACGCTTGTGCCTCTGCGAACCGACAGGTGTTATTTTTTAATTAGCTTTTTTTAGCTTCCCGCTGTGCATATCAGGGTAGGCAGAGGAAACCTGAGAACCTAGTGTTAAGACACTCCGATCTATTAAGATTTTCATTCCCCACTTACCGGTTATTGAGGGATAGCGTGCTGAGTGGCGTAATTAAACGCCGGTAATAGCTGTTCTGTAAAAAATGTAATTTTTGTTATATGCTTCTTTGGTATTATGGAAAGTAAAAATAGATCTACTAATTTATATCTGAGTTATCTCTCAGTGGAACATTTTATATAAATTATTGCCATTCTTTCGCTTTAGTGTGACAAAGCGCGGCGTTTACTTCCACTATTTAATAAACAATGTCCCGAATTCGGGCGGGAAACGGCGAACGGAGAGTCTTAACACTGTGTTCACTGTGACTACCTCCCTATATGGGATAAATTGTGAAGCTGGGTTTCATTCATTCAGACATGTTCAGTACTTTTTGTGTAAAAGAATAACAAACAATCATTCTCACAAACTTTCACATTTATAACAATAATACGAACAGTTCAGAAGTTTTATAATAGAAAAATGTGACGCTTATATAAACTTTTCATATTGTGGTTAATTTAAAACGGATTTCAAATAGAAACTATTTTTAAATAGTTTGTTAAGCGAATACTAAATAGGATTATAGTCTAAAACATATAAACCTAGTGTCAAGACTCTATTTTTTTAGCTTCACGCTATATCCCGTATATAGCAGGGCAGGCAGAGGGAACCTGGGAACCTAGTATTAAGACACTCCATTCTCTTTTTAACAAATCCGTTCTCCACATCCTGCCGAATTAAGGCATTGCGTGGTGAGTAGCGGAACTCTATCCCGCACTTTGCTTTATTATCAAAACGAGGAAATGAAGATACTAAATATTATTTAATATTTTGATTTCCTGGAGTGAGAATCGAACCCACAACCTATCACGTTTACAGTCACAAACTTGTACCTCTGCGCGACGACAGGTTAAGAGACTCCGTTGTCCATTTTCCACCATAAAAAAAAATTAATCATTAAAAATAAATGAATAATTATACAAACAATCAAATATTTAAATACAATATTAAATTTCAACAAAGCTTTGCGGTTCACAAAGTCCATTGAAAAGCATTCCCTAGAGAAGGAACCTTAACAATATGACAAAACTTCCGATGGGTCATCCGAGGACCGCCAGTCATTGACGTTGCGAAGTTTAACACTGGGGAAATTAAGTTTGGCGATGATGATGCTATCTGAATTAACAATCATGTAGTCTATTCTGTTATTTATGTGTGTAATTATAATATTATTTTATTTTCTTGAAGCTATCGCGATGGACAGTGAAGTGGGTTCGATTTCCAATAGAAAGAATGATTATACTTAATATAGTTTTATTTTCTAGCAAGACATAATGCGGCGTTAGGTTTCGCCACATATAATATTTTGATTGTATTTGAAATGTAGAGGAAGTAGTGTCTTAATATAATGTTCTCTCTGAGTATTCACCTATGGGGGAAAGAGTGAAGCTCTTAATTTTTAATGTGACATTTATATTTGTTCATATCCCATTAATTTGAGATGACAGAGGTGGTATATAAATAGTGTAATTAATATGTGATATATGAGATTCATATGTACGAGTATATGCAGAAAAGGAAACTTTTATGTTCTAAAAAACACTTTAGAACACCAAATGAGTGGAAAGTCGAAGATTAAGTCTCCTGATGAAGTGTCAACTCTTCTTATAATACGTATAAAAAATTAAAATAATTATCCTTTTTTGAAACAGTTTTTCGCAACAAATTACGATGATGATTTACGGCAGTAAATCATTACGATTATTGAGTGCCACTCAACGCTGCCGAGTAGACCTCTTATCATAGCGAACAAAATTTAAACATAAATCATTCTCTTGAGCAGGAATCGAACCCACAACCAACCGTATTTATAGTGAGACGCTGTCCAATTGCGCCATGGCGAACACTTCTTATAACTTGACATTTTAAATTGTATCATATCATATTGAAAAATTGATTTACTATTGAAAAGAATAAACTAGAAAACGAGTAAATAAATTGAATGTACCGGGAATCGAAACCGTACCCCTTAAAAACCGTCCAAGGGAAAAACGTCTTGAAAAACGTCCTTAATTTTAATAGCAGTTTCGTAGTTGGAGAGAACCAAGCGTCAAAATTCTCCATTCTCTGCCTTCTGTTTAAATGTGAGATATTGTGGGTTAAATGGCGGAACTCAACGCTGCACTTTATCTTACCAGATCGAAGAAATGAATATAATTTACTGTCCCACTGCGTCACAATGACCTCTATGTTACTTTACCCTGGTATATCTATACAATGCAGACAATAGCTAATTAGAATTTCTTTAAGCTTAGTTTCTGTTCATTTTAGAAGCATAATAGAAAAGTCTTTGTGCATATTAATAAAGAAATATAATTAAGATTTTAACAAACAATGAAACTAGACTTAACTTGACAAATATAATGCATTAAAAAGTCAAAGAATTACGAATAACTCAAAAACTACCTGTTAGATCTTAAATGAGTTAAGATGGGGCTACGTTATAAACACTAGCTATCATACAAAAAATGTATAATCAAAATTAGTTCACTTAGTAAAAATATATGCAGTAAAACACAAAAATACAACTGAATTGTGAACTTCCTTCTTTATTAAAACCGGTTAAAAAGAAAAGCGACTTCAAATGTACTTAAAGATAAATTACGAATAACTCAAAAACTACATATCATTATATCTAAATTTAAATAGGATCACATTAAAAGCACTAGCTATCATATCAAAAAACACACCAAAATGGGTTCATCTAGTAAAAAAATATAACACACATACAAACAAAAAATCAATTGAATTGAGAATCTCCATTTTTAGACGTCGGTTAAAAATAAATACAATCGTAACAAAATATACTATAACGAATTGAAGGCAAACGTAGTTGCAACGTAAGAGGCCTTAGGCGACGTTAGACGTTAATATAGACAGACAGGCTTTTAAGCGTAGAGAAAAGCTCTCTAGGAAGCGATAGGAAAAACCTTTGCGACCTTACGAGTGCTATTGAAATGGAATTTATAATTTCAATTCTTATTTTAAAATAGTATAGAAGCCTGTCATGCAGAGGCAGAAGTTGTAAATGCGATAGGTTGTGGGTTCGATTCCCATTCCAGGGAATGAAAATATTAAATATTTACGTACATACATGCGGTGTCCCGCGTATAGCAAGGTAGGCGGAGGGAACCTAATAACCCGTTAAGACACTCCGTTCCCCACTTTTCGCCAATTGAGGAATTGCATGCTGAGTGGCGGAACTCAACGCCGCGCTTTGCCTTGTTACCAAGCCCAGGAAATAAAAAAATCTATTACCTGGATTGAGTATCGAACCCACAACCTGTCGCGTTTACAGTCGGATGCTTGTGGCTCTAGGCGCGTTATTTGTATTATTAAATATTTATTATATTTAATTTCCTTGTTCTGGTAGCACGACAAAGCGCGGCGTTGAATTCCTCCAATCATTACGTAATGCTTTAATTCGACGGAAAGTGGGGAACGGAAGTCGTAAGAGGGGGGAGCGTCTTTGTTAAGAACCTAGTGCTCTAGGTTCTCAGGTTCCCCCTGCCTACTATACGTGTGGGATAAACAAAGAACAGTGCAGCTATTACTTTCATAACTAACCATGTAATGTTTTTATTCGGATGGAATACTGATAATTATGTGATATTTTATTTAAAAAAATAGTTTAAAAATTTCTAAAAGGGAGAAAACATCTTCATACTTTATCTCGAATGAGGATAAGTCATAAATAACTTAGTGCTAAGAAGACAAAGAGATTAATCATATGATAAATATTTCAATAAAAACGTATAAAAATTTGAACTTGAACCCGCGTCTCTTCTAAGCCGTCGAAAGGCTTTGACCACTAGGCCGTACGTGATATCCAGCTACGTGCAAATTCTTATACATTTGTTACAATTTAATTTATTTTGTTGTTAGCATCTCCGTAGGGACAAAAGAAAGCTCTCCATGCCACAAAAAAAGAGAGATACATGAAACATAGTTAAGATTTTAGTAAAAAGAAAACCGAATTCAAATGTATTTTGCATTAAAAAGTAACATTATTACGAATAACTCAAAAACTACATAAAAACTACATAAAATTTAAATTAAATTTAAATAAGACCACATCAGAAGCCCTAGCTATCAAATAGAAAAAGTATCATAAAAATCGGTTAACGCCGTCGTGGCGCAGAGGCACAAGCGTGCGACTGTAAACTCCAGGAAATGTAAAATTTAGTTTTTTCATTTCTTGGGTTTGGTAAAAAGGCAAAGCGCGGCGTTGAGTTCCGCCTCAACACGCAATGCCTCAATTCGGCGGAAAGTGGTAAACGGACTTGTTGAAAGAGAATGGAGTGCCTCAGCACTAGATTCTCTGGTTCCCTCTGCCTACCCTGCTGTATGCGGAATACAGCGTGAAGCTAGAAAAAAAAATTGATTCACCCAGTAAACCAATAACCTCCTCCTTTTTTGAAGTCGGTTTAAAGAATCTAATCCTATATCTGCAAGTATATAATATTCAGTATATCCACTAGAGTCATCAATGTTGTACGCTGAACTCACGTCCTGGCGTCGTCAAAATATATGCGGGTTACCAAAATTTAAGCTCATGGTTATTATTGAATAAAAAATACGTGACCTGAATACGTATGCTATCACGTTTTTCGATCAGCTGTGAATTATGCAGTTTTGGGGTCCTTCGGTTATGTTGGTGGTAAAATAATTATATTGAAACTAAAGTATATTCTATATTTTTTTTAACTTCACGCTGTATCCCGCATATAGCAGGGTAGGCAGAGGGAACCTGAGAACCTAGTGTTAAGACACTCCGTTCTCTTACAACAATTCTGTTCCCCACTTTCCGCCGAATTGAGGCATTGCGTGCTGAGTGGCTGAACTCAACGCCGCTCTTTGCCTTGTTACCAAACCCAGGAAATGAAGAGACTAACATTTCCTGAAGTGGGAATCGATATAATTTATAGAAATAAAAATGTATCATCGAAGTATATTTTTAAGTCACATAATTTGCGCGTAACTTCCAAACGACTGGACCGAATTGGATAAATATTTCTTTTATGTGTTAATAGCATATATATAAAATACCTCAGTATTGGCAAGAAAAATATATGGCGGTAAGCAGCCAGTATTATATGTAATCGTTTTTAAGTATATTCTACAATCTTAAAATAGGTGTAATGATATAAACGTGCGACTGTTAACGTGTAATCGAACCCACAACCTGTCGCGTTCACAGTCGCACGCTAGTGCCTCTGCGCCACGACAGGCGTTTTTACTTAACAAAGTATGTTTAATTTATATTTTACACGAAAATTGTCTTGTTTTTATATTTATATTAATTCTTGTTGACATTAAATATTTTCATATCCCCACCAAATTTCGTGGAGAGTGTAGAAGTTTGATTTCTCTGCTCTCCGCAAGATATGACTGTACCCTAAATACGCTAATGACTGTAGACTGTATACATAAAAAATATTGTGCTTGAAATACTTGTTCATATATATGATATTTTTTTACTATATAACTTAAGATTATAAATTACTAGCTTTCCGCCCGCGGCTTCGCCCGCGTGAAATTTGGTTATATCGGGGGCCTGGTAAGGAGTAGCCTACCCGAGGTCTAGACTATTTGTCAAAATAGGTTATGTGGTTTAGGTGTGAAAGTTGTAAACAGTTGAACAATTTTACATGATTTTATTGTTTGACAATAAGATACTTCCATACAAACTTTCATCCCCTATTACCACTCGTTTCGTGATAAAAAAATATCCTATGTCCTTTCTCAAGTTCAGTTCTATCTTCGTACCGAATTTCATCAAAATCAGTTCAGTGGATTAGGCGTGAAAGCGTAACAGACAGACAGACAGACAAAGTTACTTTCGAATTTATAATATTAGTAAGGATATCATAGCAAATTATTCTATTAATATGCTAATTGGTCTATACTGATAAGACAACTGATAAACATGAACTACTACATGCAAATATATTAATTAACAACCAGGTACAAATACGTAATAATTATGAAATTCCAAAGGTTGAATATACAATATCTCGAATTACGGTAGAATGCGAAGAACGGAGTGTCTTCTCACTGTATGAAAAAAGCGTAAAACTGAAAAAAATATGTCAAATTACTTTAAAAGGTATAAATCTAAGAAAGAATGTTTTTTTTTTAATTTCACGCTGTACCCCGCATATAGTAGGGTAGGCAGAGGGAACCTGAGAAACTAGTTAGGACACTCCGTTCCCCATTTTCCGCTGAATTGAGCCATTGCGTGCTGAATGACGGAGCTCAACACCGCACTTTGCCTTGTTACCAAACCTAGGAAATTAAAATAATAAATATTATTTAAAATTTTCATTTTCTGGAGTGGGAATCGAATCCACAACCTGTCGCGTTTACAGTCGAACGCTTGTGCCTCTACGTCACGACAGGCGTAAATGATAAAAATGGAAAACTGATTTCAAAGAAAATGCACTAAAAAGTACAATTATAACGAATAACTCAAAAATTACTCGTCAGATCGTCTTATTATATATTTAAATGGAACCACATCAAAGGCACTACGCACTAGCATAGCTATTATATAAAAAAAGATAATCAAAATTGGTTCAGCCAGTAAAAAGTTATGCGGTAACACACATAAAATACAGTCGACCTGAGAACCTCTTATTTTGAAATCAGTTAAAATATCTAACCTTTCTAGTTCATATTTTGCCACCGAGGCTGGTCAACCAGTAAATTGGGACCATGTGTTCGGTAACAGACTGTGAAATAGGATTACCTATATGCAAAAATTTTTGTCCTTAGTATTAGATAATCGAACCAATTTCTCATATTGTAAATATAAAAATTTGTAAGGATGTTCGTAAATCTTTCATGCAAAAACTACTTTACGGAACATCAGAATAACAAAAATTAGTGTGCGTGTATGTAATATTATTCCCCGGATTGGGAATCGAACCCATACGCACTCACGTTTACAGTCAAACGCTACTACGTCACAAGGACCTCTTTAAGCATATAAAATAAAAAAAAAACATGTGATACGTATTTAAAAAAAAAAGGATCATCCTCATAAATAAGAAAAAAGAGAAAACCTTTCAGAATTAATTAAAAAAATGGTGTGTTAATTACAATTAACATTGTTCTTTATGGCAACTCCGGTTTCATTTGGCCTTTAGGGAACCCCGTGTTGAAATATGAGCGTTTTACAGCTATACAAAGTTTCTACGTTAAGCTAGAGTGTATGAAGTTTTAACTCCCGATTGCTATTTTAGTATGTCAAGCATGTCACAATTTTGATTAAATTTAACGATTTTCATAGTTTCAGTTTGTAATCCGGCTTTGAGTCACGTGTTCATGATTTTGTGAGAATATATTGCAAAACTTGGTATATGAAAACTATAATATATATGTATTCAGGTCATCGTTGTAAGCGCGATTGTTGTGCTGGCACTTACCGTTATTAGGCGGAACTAAACGCCGCACTTTGTCCTACTAAAGCCGAGAAATGAAACTAATTTAAATTATTAACTAATTAATATCTCCTTGTGAGAATAGAAGTCAATCGCGTTGACTGCCAAATATTGAAGTTTTAACTCCCGATTGCTATTTTAGTATGTCAAGCATGTCACAATTTTGATTAAATTTAACGATTTTCAGTTTCAGTTTATAATACAGCTTTGAGTTACGTGTTCATGAAGTGTTAGACTTTGTGAGAATATATTGGATACAAAGCTTGGTATATGAAAAGTACCATATATAAGTATTCAGGTCATTCCTGTAAATGCAATAGTTGTGCTGGCACTTTCCGATATTAGGCGGAACTAAACGCCGCACTTTGTCTTATTAAAGCCGAGAAATGGAACTAATTTAAATTATTTACTAATATATTAGTCTCCCGCCGTAGAATGGAACCCAATCGCGTATACAGTCAAATGTTGGTCATTGGGGCAGCGTCTCTATGTGCCACTGTATGTGCCACGATGGCCTCATACTTACATATATACTGGATCTCTTTTAACATGCAATCTCTCATAGTGTAACTATTTTTTTTGTTATTCTGTTTTCCATACAAAGTGACATTGGCAAAGTGACTGGCACGTTCAAAGCACCACAATAAAAGAATTGAATTTAACTGGCCTCATAAAAAAAGTATTCTAATGTTGCTTCTTTCTACTAATATAATATCTTTAAATAGCGACTTTGTAAAAGTATTTCTAAAAAAGTGCTAATAAAAATTATAACAACTGTTTAAAAATAGCTATGTGGCATGATAAAAGAGTATAGCTTAATTGGCTTTTCGCTTGGACGGATTATAAGAGATGTAATAACCCTCCCAGTGTGGGATTTAAAGCTTAACGCCCCAAACTATCATCGCGACATTACTGAACAAAAAGTTTGTATTTAATTTAAGATATTTTTTTTCTCGATAAATGAGTGAGTCAATGAATGAAATGGTTATGTAATTGAATTATTTATTTAATCAAAAATATAATCCAAAAATCAAAATAAAAAAACGTACACAATAAAATATTTCAAAATAAGTAACATTTAAAAACATTATAAAAATTTAAACGATACTCGAATCCGCGCCTATTGGAAACCGACTAAGCGCTCTAACTGCTAAGCCATGCATTCTTATAGTCGAGCTACGTCGAAAGTCGTATACGCTTGTTACAGCTTATTTTTGTTGTTAGCATCTCTGTAGAAAGATCTTTACAAATTTCTGCTAACCAAAGATTATTTCTACAAAAAAGTGAAGAGAATGTTATTTATAACATATTTTTATCACTTTCAAAGTGTTAATCACATACTTAGGAATAGATAATCATATTCAGAATATGTATAAAATTAGAAGGTATTGAGATTCGAACCCACGCCTCTTGAAAAGTTTGGTTCGATTTCAATAAAAAGGAGAAAATTTTAAAATGTCATAAAAATTTCCTAACAAAGACTCGCAAAGAGTGGGAAATGTGATTTTCGAAGTTAATTGCAGTATCGCTTCTTGTTTTATTTCTTATATGTATTTATTACAGGCTTGGTATTGGTATTACTGTAAGGTTAAGATTAGTTAAGAACTGGGTATAGGAAGGTTTATCTATAAGAGACAGGTAATTAAAATTTTAACAAGAAAAGAAAACCGACTTCAATAAAATTCACTAAAAAGTAAAATTATTATGAATAACTCAAAAACTAACTAAATTTAATATACATACATACATAGCTTCACGCTGTAACCCACATAGGCAGAGGGAACTTAGTGTTAAGACACTCCGTTCCCCACTTTCCGCCGAATTGAGGCATTGCGTGCTGAGTGGCGGAAGTCATCGCCACGCTTTGCCTTGTTACCAAACCCAGGAAATGAAAATACTACATTTCCTGGAGTGGGAATCGAAACCACAACCTGACGCGTTGACAGTCGCACGCTTGTGCCTCTGCGCCACGACAGGCGTTAACTAAATTTAAATAGGACCTTATCAGGAGTACTAGCTATCATATATTCTAAATTTCCCCAAATTTCCTTGGTCTGGTAATAGTACTTCAAAGTAAGTATTTTTTTATATTTTAATCCGCGCTCCTTTCTCTACCTACCCAAATTTGAAAAGATCCTACTAATGCCGCCTTCGAAATACGAGCTAGAAACATGAGAAATACGCCAGAAGATTTATTAATTTATTAAGATTTATTAATAGAAGAAGTATTGTTTGCTGTTTCATTTTCTTTGGGCACTCTGCTAGGAAAAGCGCGAAGTAAAAAATTGTTCTCAGTGTACATAAATCTTTACTTGTTTCAGGAGCCTCCAGGAATGCCGGTAATTGGATGAGCAGGACGCACGGCAATTTTCTACTTGCACGAACGCAATATCTAAACAGTAGCGCGTTTTGTTACATTGTAATTAATGGTGGAATAGAAGTTGTCGATTAGACATGAGGGTTGCAGGTTCGAATCTATTTGGGGTTTTTTACGTTTTATATTTGAATCGGAAAATTGAACAATAATTATACAAATGTGCATTAATTAAAAATCTTTCTTTATATTTTAATTATATTTTCATGTTTTCGCTTTGGTAAGACAAAATGCGGCGTTGAGTTCCGCCTCTTAACGCGCAATGTCTCAAATTCTTGGGGAAGGCAGTGACCAGAGTATTTTGACACTAAGGTTTTTACTGATTACCCTGCTATACGGGAATAGTATCAATTTTTTTTTAACTTCACGCTGTATTCCGCATATAGCGGGGTAGGCAAAAGGGAACCTGAGAACCTAGTGTTAAGACACTCCGTTCTCTTTCAACAAATCCGTTCCCCACTTTCCGCCGAATGGAGGCATTGTGTGCTCAGTGGCAGAACTCAACGCCGCGCTATGCCTTGTTAACAAACCCAGGAAATAAAAAATTCCATTTCCTGGAGTGGGATCCAACGCACAACCTATCGCGTTCACAATCGCACGCTTGTGCTTCTGCGCCACGACAGGCGTTTTTTATATCGTCTATATTTATGAAATAATTAAGCATCACTTAGATGAAGAAGAGCACACTATTAGATTAATTGGAACCAATACGCGAGTAAAAATAACTATTTAAGTTTAATCTCAATCCCCTTTATCGCATGAATTTTACAATTAAGACATTACTAAAAAAAGAAAATCGTCTGAAAATACACTGAAAAGAAGTTTTTTTTTTTAAATTTAGAGAAGGATTTTTTTTTTATTTTATAAGTACTAGCTATCATATAAATATAATCATCCAAATTGGTTTACCCAGAAAAAAAGTTAATTATACATAAAAAATACAGTTGAATTGAAAACCTCTTCGTTTTGTAACGTCGCTTAAACGGTTTGAAATATCGTCTATTATTTGTGAAATAATTAAGCATTCATTCATGCTATGAGATAAACTGGAACCAATACGCGATTTAAAACAGATGACTATTTAATTTTAATCTCAAAAGCGCCATTTATCGCTTGGATTTTAAAACTACGGAAAAATTGCTATTTCATTTGAGCGAACATTTTAGCCAACGAAAAGAATAGGAGCGTGAAAAGTGAATAACTTGGTCGTGAATATTCAAAAAAACTTTACAGTTACAGTCGAATTTTAGTGTATTTTTCTTTGGTTTCGAAAGATACTTTTCTTTGTAAAAAAATTGTATGTGACCGTTAGAAAAATAATATAGAAACTGTAGAAGAAAACTCAAACATTATACAAATATTACTTATTAGCTGTTATAATTTATTATGAGACCATCATGGAACAACGTCTAACTGTAATTAGCGTTGGTAGTGGGTTCGATCTTTAATCGATAAATGATTATAATTGAAAAAAAAAAAAAAAAAAACAATCTTCGCTTTGGTAACATAATGCGTGACGTAGAGTACCACCACTTAAAACTCCACTTAAAGCGTAAAGCTGAAAAATAAACGTAGAGCCAATAAACGTATACGATAGTAAGTTCGATCCACTTTCGCAAAAATTATTGAATTTAAATTATTTTTATTTCTTTCACTCAAACAAAGCACGACGTTAAGTGCCAACTGATACGTTTTTTTTAATAGCTTCACGCTGTATCCCGCATATAGCAGGGTAGGCAGAGGAAACATGAGAACCTAGTGTCAAGACACGAGATGCCTCGAATTTGGGTGAAAAGCGGAATACGGAGTGTTTTGACACTAGGATCTTTCTATCTAAGATGAAAATAAATTTAGTAAGTAATCAAATTGCAGTTTAAAGCTCCTTAATATGTACCTACGCTATAAGCTTATAGTCCGCTGCATATTTCTGAGCCAGTGATTTGTGAGAATATCCGCGTTAACCCACAAAGGGATACTGTACATTTACATAATCGTCATATTGTAATAACATCTGGTGGTAATAATTAGAATAACAAGCTAGTGACCGTCGTTTCAATCTTTTTACTGCTTGTAGAGCAAAATGTAGAGTCTTTTCACTCCCTTTCTATATTTTCGTATTTAAATGACGAAATAAGGCACTTTTGGATTCAATCTATGCTTGGATAACGTTAATATATAAATTATTTTCATTTTCCAGCTTTAGTAAGACAAAGCGGAGCGTTAAATTCTACCGTTCAACACTTAATATCTAGAAATTATGAGAAACATGGGGTACGGGGTAACTAAACACTACATCTTTTTTGGCTGCTCTGTTATATATGAAACGTGAAATACAATACACATTATGTAGCCTGAGTAGGAAGCATTTCTTATGGTATTAAAGTAAAAGCTTCCACCTTTTAGCTCTTGAATAAAGCAGAGAACCTACTGATAAGATAATCCATTCTTTTTTGACATTTCCGTTCCCCACTTTCCGCCGAATTGAACGAGCGAGCGAGCATCGCGTGTTGACTAGCGAAACTCAACTCAAGTCTGACATAATTTCAGGTTCATCAAACTTATAGGATATTATTTTCTCGTATCTATATATTTGTTCTGTAATGCACTGTCAAAAGATAGATTGTAGAAAACAAACTAAAAAGAAATTGACCGGTATAAAAGAATTAAGAATAGAAGAAGTAAGCAGATAAAGAGTAAGGAACGGAATCATAAAATGAACGAAGTATCTTAACACTAGGTTCTCAGGTTCTCAGTTCTCCCTCTGACTACCCTGCTATATGCGGGATACAGCGTGAAGCTATAAAAACATTGAATTACCAATCTATTGACGCCTACTACGAATAGATTCTTCGTTTTCTTTCCTTTAATAAAAATATATATGTAAAAAAACCTACAATGAATTCAATTCTATATAAAATATACAGGAAATGGAATTTTTCATTTCCTTTTTCATAACAAGGCAAAGCGTGGCGTTGACCTCTGCCACTCAGCACGCAATACCTCAATTCGGTGGAAAGTGGGGAACGGAGTGTCTTAACACTAGGTTCACTCTGCCTACCCTGCTATATGTGGGATACAGCGTGAAGCTATGTATGTATGTATGTATTCTATATATAAAAAAAAAACAATATTTAACTAATACACATTATATTATACAAATCTAACCTTTATAAAAGCGATGTAGAGCGTTTTTTCCCATACACACTACCATCTAGGTTCTCCACACCAATGCATTATTCAACGTCCGTTTATTCTTACTTTGCTAAATGAATTAACTTGGCTATCTTTTTTTCTTCTTTCGCCTCATTTTTTACAACACCCATCTCCATATTGGGGTCATTTTTAAATGATGATGATAAATTTTAAGTTAAATTTAAATTTCATTAGATTTTTTTTATTTTCACGGTTTTATTTAGATGCTTGAAGAAGCTTCAGAACAGTTTCTGTTTTTTAACTAACTTCCAATAAAGGAGGAGGCGCTCAGCTTGACTAATATTTTTTTTTAACTTCACCTGTATCCTGCATATAGCGGGGTAGGCAGAGGGAACCAGCGAACCTAGTGTTAAGACACTCCGTTCTTTTACAACAATTCCGTTCCCCACTTTACGCCGAATTGAGGCATTGCGTGCTGAGTGGCGGAACTCAACGCCGCGCTTTGCCTTGTTACCAAACCCAAGAAATGAAAATACTAAATTTTGTCCTGTCGCGTTTACAGTCGCACGCTTGTGCCTCTGCGCCACGACAGGCGACTATTATTTTATATGTATATATAACTTTTTACTGAACGATCCAATTTTGATGATTATTTTTTTATATGATAGCTAATGCTTCTGATGTGGTGCCATATAAATTTAGTTGAGATCTGACAAGTACTTTTTGAGTTATTCATAACAATTTTATTTTTAGTGCATTTTATATGAAGTCTTTTTCTTTAATCTTAATTACAACACTTATTTTCATATTGGGGTCATTTTTAGATGACGATAATAAATTTTTAGTACAATTTAGCTTTCGTTAGATTTTCTTTTATTTTTACACATTAATTTGGAGGCTTGAAAAACATAGTGAATAATTTCTATTTCTTTTTCATTTTGTAGCACAATAGATAACGTAATCGTTAACTAAGCGATCTTTTCCATATAACCTTTACGTAGAAGCGAGAATATATGAAAAGGGAAAACAGAGTTCAAAAAAAAATTCAAAAGAAGTACATATAAGTAATCAATATTATATTTATCTTTTCTTAATCTGGTTAGACAGTATGCGATCTAGCAAGATAAAAAAAATACACAACGCACAGTCAAAGTGAGGAAAAAGGTCTAAAAACCTTAAATTTCTTATATAGACAGGATGATTTGAAAACATAGATAGATAACTATTAAGAGAATATTTCCAGAAATTCCTATAAAAACTGGAAAAATTGTACTTCACATTTTGCAATCGAAACTACGAAAGATTTCCTTTTCTGGGAAATAATATTTCAAGCGTTATAAAGTCCATGCAAACGAGTTAGCCCGTAAGGCAACAACTCATACGTCTAAAAATGGGCGAAATATGAAGAACAGAATGTTCTATTCAACAGGTCCTCTCTTATCGTTCAGGGAAATACATGAAAATGTATCCTATACATATTTTCTTTGACTATATTTCAATGAAATCTGTCTTATAATATCAAAGGTTTTTTTTTAGCTTCACGCTGTATCCCGCATATGGCAGGGTAGGCAGAGGGAACCTGAGAACCTAGTGTTAAGACACTTCGTTCCCCACTTTTCGCCGAAATGAGGCATTGCGTGCTAAGTGGCTGAACTCAACGCTTTGCCTTGTGACCAAACCGAGGAAATGAAAATACTAAACGTTTACATTTCCTGGAGTGGGGAATCGAATCCCTAACTATTTCAACTGACTTCAAAAATAGAAGAAGGTACTCAATTCGACTGTATTTTTTATGTGTGATATAGCATAACTTTTTATTGGATAAATCAACTTTGATGAATCCTTTTTTATATAATAACTATATTTAGTACTATATTTATATATAGTATTTCTAATTTGGTTAAGATCTGCCGAGTAAGTTTATATGAATTCGTAAGAACTTTACATTCGAGGGCATTTTTTTTGAGATTCTTAAAAAAGGTGTCTTTTTGACCTACTTAAAAAAGGTGGAGTTTATTAATTCGACTGTTTTATTATGTGTCTTACCCTATGTTTTCATACCGGGTGTACCAATTTTGATGATCCTATTATAAGTTATAGCTAGCGATGTGGTCCCATTTAAGCTAAGAACTATGTGTGTTATATTTTTAGTTCTAAGCCTTAAAATCATATACCATCATAATAAAAACTAATTCTAACCATATTATAATAATTAGCTCTAGAATAAATTAATTACGAATAAAAACTAAGTTAAAACTTCCATTGTCAAAGCTTTCCCCGGATTATACGTTTACTAGTCTCTACGGGATTACATTTAAGCTGGGCTCCGACATCCCTAAATATACATTAATGTTGTATATATATGTATATTGCACTAAGATTATCGTGGAGTATTGGGACAGCCTCTGACTATAATCGTGACTGGTTGTGGGTTCGATTCCTTCTAGAATCATACATAAACATACATAGCTTCACGCTGTATCACGCATATAGCAGGGTAGGCAGAGGTTAAACTACCTAGTGTTAAGACACTCCGTTCCCAACTTTTCGCCGAATTGAGGCATTACAGTAGTAGCAGTAGTAGCAGTAGCGGAACTCAACGCCGCGCTTTACCTTGTTTCCAAACCCAGGAAATGAAAAATTCCATTTCCTGGAGTGGGAATCGAACCCACAACCTATCGCGTTTATAGTCGCACGTTTGTGCCTCTGCACCACGACAGGCTCTTTATTAAAGTCGGTAAAATAAAGGTTCTGTTTTAAAACAGAAACAAATAGTAAAGAATTAATTATTATTCTGAACTTTAAATTCTTTCATATAAATTCTTTTTATTTCTGTCTCAGGCGGCTCGGTCGCGACATGCATAATACATAGTTCTCGTGGTAGCTCTGCAAAAGCGTAGTCAGCAGCTTTCAGTAATTAATAAAAGACATGAATAAATATTTTTTATATATTTCAAAAGGAATATTGCAAGTCAAATGTAAAATGTATAAGCGGTGAGGGGTGAACATTTTAAAAAGGTAATCGGCAGATTTAGGGAAGCCGGTATATGTGGATGACGGTATAGTATGGTAACGCCTGTCGTGGCGCAGAGGCACAAACGTGCGACTGTAAACGCAACAGGTTGTGGGTTCGATTCCCACTCCAGGAAATGGAATTTTTCATTTTCCTGGGTGACAAGGCAAAGCGCAGCGTTGAGCCACTCAGCACGCAATACCTCAATTCGGCGGAAAGTGGGGAACGGAGTGTCTTAACACTAGGTTTCCTCTGCTTACTCTGCTATATGCGGGATACAGCGTGAAGCTACGGTATAGCAAGTTTTTTAGCAATTTCAAATTTTGTTGGCGACCTTTTTTAGTTCTCACTACTGTCTTCAGCTTGTTTTTTTCACAATTTTACTCCCGCATTCTCCTGGCGACATTTTTTTTAGATTTTATACTTTTGTTGAGCTTGTTTTTAAATTTTTTTGGCATCTCTGCTTTAATCCGCCAATTTTCCGCCAAATTTACAAAAGGTGCGTCAGTGGTTACCATGCTATATGGATGCCTCGCTACTGATATGTATGCAAGTACTGTAAATATGTTTCAGAGCCTTATTACACCTACTGCTGGATATATGTAGGTTTTGACTAATTGATTTTCACTTTCTATTGCTGCAAAATATTATCAAAACCGGAAGTTATACATAGCTTCACGCTGTGTACCGCATATAGCAGGGTAGGCAGAGGGAACCTAGTGTTGAGACGCTCCGTTCCCCACTTTCCGCCGAATTGAGGCCGAATTTATATCTATCATTTGACAATAATAAAATACAAAAAAAATTGTCTTTAGAGAAACATTTTTTTAAAAAGGAAATAAGTCTGCCAGACATTTCCGTAACTCAACACCGCAATCTATTTTATTATTTAAAAAAAAATCCTAATTACATTATACACGTAATTTCATTCTATCCTACCATCTCATTTGTGCTACTTTTTAGTACTGTAACGACTTTTGCCAAACCGCACGAGCTAATAAATGTTAATTTCGTTATTGAATTTAGACTTTATTTCTTATGTAATTAAGTTCAATTTACTTTACACTATTTGTTTAGTTTAAAAGGCTCTAATTTCCAACGGGTAATTAGTTATACTATAAAATTTACGAAGCTTTGTTTCTCTTTCCAATTTGCCGGAAGTGTTAATTGTAAACTAGAAGTAATTAGTATGGGATTAGATGATAAAAGCTTAGAAGTATGTAAAGTATTATTGTAATTAATAATTTCTGATCCGTGTTGGGTGGCGGAACTTAACGCCGCGCTTTGCCTTGTTACCAAACCCAAGAAATGAAAATACTAAATTTTACATTTCCTTGATTGGGAACCGAATCCACAACCTGACACGTTTACAGTTGCACGCTTGTGCTTCAGCGCCACTACATTCGTTATAATTAAAACAATGTATTTTTTTTATATATAATTAAAATTTTAACACGCCATGCCTCAATTTAGCGGAAAGTGGGGAACGGAAATGTTGAAAGAGAATGGAGTGTCTTAACACTAGGTTCTCTGGTTCCCTCTGCCTACCCCGCTATATGCGGGATACAGCGTGAAGTTAGTTTAATTATTACATTTGTTAGGATACTAGGCTATGTAGATATTACAAATGCCATAATTCAATTGACTCTGTTAGAAAATAAACACCTAGAAACTAAGTTAACAGGGACATGCATTAGGCTTTCGTAAACAGCAATCGACGATTTTGAAACGTTTGGTTATTGTGGTTTTCAACGTATTTCCAATTGATGAACAATTAATAATAATTTATTATTGTTTGTGTGTCTCATTTTCATTGTAATTTATTGGCCACTCAGCACGCAATGCCTCAATTCAGAGGAAAGTGGGGAACGGAGTGTCTTAACACCCTAGTGTTAAGGGAACCTGAGATCCTAATCTCAGGTTCCCTCTGCCTACTCTGTTATATGTGGGATACAGCGTGAAGTTAAAAAAAAAAGTAATTTATCTTGTATAAGGAAGGAGTCCATCGTGGCGCAGTGGAACAGCATCTGACTATGAACGTGATTGGTTGTGGGTTCCATGTTCATTCGGGGCACTTAAGTTCTTTTTTATTTCCCAGCCCTAATAAGATAACGCACGGTGTTAAGTTCCGCCACGTAACAAATAATGTATCGAATTTGGGCAGCAACCGGCGAATGGAGTGTCTTGACACTAGGTTCACTTTGACTACCCTGTTATGCTGGACAAAGCGTGAAACTGTTTTTTTTGTATAAGGATAATATGAATATTCGATTGTGTAATTTTTGTTTATTTTAAATTATGTGTTCTTAAGTTTCCATTGCTACTGTTTTCAATGGAGAAAGTGTAGTGAACTTCATCACCATTCCATTCGATATATAGCATTCTGCCACTTATGGCAGAACTCAACGCCGTGCTTTGTCTATGATTTAAATCACACATAACTTGGCTTGCAGGCAGGCAGGTTGGTTTCCGCACATAGCAGGGTAGACATAGGGAACCAGAGCACGTAGTATTAAGACACTTCGTTCTCTTTTAACATTTGTGGTCCCTACTTTTTGCCCAATTGAGGCATTGCGTGATGTTTGGCGGAATTCAACGCCGCGCTTTGCCTTATTAACAGAGTTATGAAATAAAAATACTAAATATTATCTAATAGTTCACATGACTTAACTCACATTAAAGTAAAAAAAATGAGTATAATATATACAAAAATATATAATATATTTTGAGTTACGTTAGAACAAGTTTCCAAGCTACTAAAATACATTCAAAGATAGAAAGCCCAAGGCAGTTAAACTTGGATTTAAATTTACCAAGTTAAATCGAGAGATACATACGTATTGCGTACACTGAAGTTACGTAGAGCACTATTAAGGTAGTACTATGAATCTCTACTACCAATATAATATATATATTTTTTTAATTTATTGTATTAAACTGTATAAGACGTAGTTATAGGTTCAAATTTTACTAAATAATATTTTTTTTGTTTTCCTGATTTGGAAAAAATGAGACAATTAGGTTTGTCATAGCATACAACGTTAGACATATTGATGTGACACATAACGATCATCAGTTTGAATCGACGACACTACACGGTTACATATTTCTAACTACGTATATGTAAAATATTTTATGCAGCAGGATTCGAACCCACACCTTTTTTATGTTCATACGAATACGAGGCTCTTACCAATTAAGCTATATCTTTTTATTTAGTTACAATAAAGTTCTTACAGATTTATTATGACTAGTATATAATTCAAATCCCTTTACAATAAACTTTAAAAGTATGAGAAAAATAATTCAAAAATATTAAAAATTTTACTATCGATACTCCAGTTCGTTACGACAATAGTAACGTAAAATACTTTACTTACTATAACGTCACATGGTAGGGGCACAGTAATCTTAGGATAAATACACTTTGCTCTTCAACTGTGAACTGACGATGGAATGATTTCTATTGTTAAAATGTTACGAGTCTAGATGTCGATACACGTAGTCGACTACGTGTATAGAGAAGTCGTAGAAATACATATATATGTATTTCTATTTGCATGTCTAATAACCTGTCAGTAAGTAAAGGACTGTCGAGGCGTAGAAGCACAAGTGTGTGACTGTAAACGCGAGAGGTTGTGGGTTCGATTTCTACTCCAGGAAATTAAAATATTAAAAAAATATTTTGTATTTTTATTACTTTGTTTTGGTAACAAGGCAAAGCGTGGCATTGAGTTCCGCCACTTAGCATGCAATGCTTTAATTCGGCGAAAAGTGAGTAACGGAAATGTTAAAAGAGAACGCAGTGTCTTAACACTAGGTTCCCTCTGCTTACCCTGCTATATACAGGATATAGCGTGAAGCTATAAAAAATGTTTAATAACTAGAGGCCATTGAGGTGCAGAGGAATAGCACCTGACACGCCTGTAAACACGATTGATTGTGGGTTCAATGCCTATTAGTGAAAATTGTAGTAATAGCCATGCGACGGCCACTGTTTGACATCGGCCTCTTTTAAGGATCTCTACAATAATTGGTCCTACGGTCCCGCATGCTACAGCTTCCGGTTTTCTTGAACAGATCTTCGGTTTACCTGGTATGGGACCTTCTGACTGAACATCGTCTGATTCGTGATCGTAAATTAGAATGAACACGTAATGGGTACCTAAAATCAGAATCAGAAATATTCCATATATACCATAAAGGTGTTGTGTAGTATAAACACAATTAGCAAGATGAACAGAAAGCCACAATATCCAATGATTTCCACTTCGTCGATCACTAATTACGGAAGGCTAATGTACGTGACTGTTAATTAAAGGCTGATTTAGTTAAACATTCTCTACGATGGTTGTCTATGTTTTTGCTCTATAATGTAGAGCCGCTTTTCTTAATTATTGTACTTTTTTTCAGCTTTAAGCTTTTTCTCGCATAGCAAGGTAGAAAGAGCCTAATATAATATACTCCGTTGACTGCTTTCCATCCGAATTCGAGACAACATCACGCTTTGTCTTTATAGAGTTAAGCTCTATAAAGCAATGAGGGAAGGATTGTGAAGTTAAATACATACATACGTCACGCTGTATCCCGCATATAGCAGGGTAGGCAGAGGGAACCTAGTGTTAAGACACTCCGTTTCCCACTTTCCACCGAATTGAGGCATTGCGTGCTGAGTGGCGGAACTCAACGCCGCGTTTTGCCTTGTTACTAAACCCAGGAAATGAAAAATTCCATTTCCTGGAGTGAGAATCGAACCCACAGCCTATCGCATTTACAGTCGCAGTGCTTGAGTCTCAAAACGCCACGCCAGACGCTGCGCCACGACAGGCGTTAAATAAAGTTAAATAATTGAGACAAAAAGTAAAACCGATTTTCTGTGAAAATGCTCTAAAATGTAAAAGTCTTAACTAAATTTAAATGGGACCACTTCAGACTAGCTATCATATAAGAAAAGAATCCTTAAAATTGGTCCATCCAGTAAAACATTATGTAGTAACACAAAAAAGTACAGTCGAATTGATAACCTCCTTTTCTGGATACGGTTAAAGAAAGATATTTGAACGTACAAGAAATTTCTCAAATAAAGACTAAAGAACTCTCCAGCGAAGACATAAGATAACCTATCAATTCCATCAATATATTGCTCATATCTGTATCGACTCCTACGTCAACTTATATGAAGGTCCTATAGTATGGTATTCGGCCCCCTGGGAAGACTATAATGGATGCCATCTGACATAAGGAAGTCTTTTATTGGCTACACATACTCGTATATATGTAACACATATCCTTTATTTTAAATTTCAGCACTATTGGGGCTAATGATCATTAAAGCTTTCATAGTGCAGAAGGACTACGTCTGACTGTAAACGGGTTTGGTTATGGATTTGATTCCCACCCACAGGAATAATTATATTTGAATTATTTTCATTTCTCCGCTCTGGTAAAACAAGACGGCGTTGAGTTCCGTCACTTTAAACTTTTTTTTAACTTCACGCTGTATCCCGCATATAGCAGGGTGGGCAGAGGGAATCAGATAACCTAGTGTTAAGACATTCCATTCTCTTTCAACAGTTCCGTTCTCCACTTTCTGTCGAATTGCTGCATTGCGTGTTGAGTGGTGGAACACAACGCCGTGCTTTGCCTTGTTACCTTGTTTGCATTTTTTTGTGATTTGACGTTGTCACATTTTGTGAAAGCGAACGCTTATGATAAGGTACATAAGAGAGCGATTTGAATATTATTCACCGACTTTAAAAAGGAGGAGTTTCTCAATTCGATTGGATTTTTGATGTGTACTTTTTACTTGGTGAACCGATTTTGATGATAATTTTTATATATAATGGCTAGTGTTTCCATATGGTCCTATTTAAATTAAGTTAAAATATGACGATTAGTTTTGGAGTTATTCGTAGTGATTGTACTTTTTATTGCCGTTTCTTTGAAGCCAGTTTTCTTTTTGTTTTAAATATTTAATTATATATTATACCACTAATGAAAGTTTGAACGCTTGTAAAGGATTGTTACTCATTTCTTAAAAAACTACTAAACGGAACTATATGAAACTTTACAGTAATAGAGCTTACACATCAAAATAACACATAGACTACAATTTATAAAGATTTTGAGTAAGTTAGCCATTATATACGCACCAATAAGCGTTAAACCGTTTTTGTTCTTTTTCGCTTCATGCAAGACACTCCGTTCTATATTTTTATATTTTCCTTTCTTTCTTTAAAACTAAGATCACTAAATATTATTTTTTTAGTGAATAAAAAAAATAGGAGAATAAAATCTCCGCTTATAATCCAACCTCTCCCTTAAAATTTCGATATCGCGATAGCATCAGGCGTTGAGTGCGGCCCATTCTGTAGATGGCCACCCATTTGATGAAACCGGAGGTCTCAAAAAACTGCCTAGCTACAGCTGAGGCCTGTGTGCCCGTTAAACAGGAGGAAAGTAACAAATCTTATTTAACACGCTTTAATATTGTTCAGGTGTGTAGCGAATTTTTCTAGTTAGAAAAAATATAAAAAACGGGGAAGCTTAAACTGGATTTTTATAAGGTGTTCCGTATATTAAAAAAAAAATGAGCCGTCACGGGACGCCTGGCAAATGCAAAACATCACCGTCGTACAAATAATGAACATAAAAAATTAAGGTAACTATAGGAACTAATATATAAGGTATTACTACAGGAGCTAATTATAACATAATGAAAATATATATATATATATATATATATATATATATATATATATATATTTTTTAAGTAAAATACTGATTATGTGTACCGTAGTAAAAACAACAGCATCGAGCTTTGTGAGGAGTAGTAAAGTAGGTTACTCATGGCGACACGTCGCCACACCGTACAATCTACAACAGATAAGTCTATCTGTTTATAGTCATATATATACAAATATAATATCTATTTATAGTCGTATGTATATACCTTAGGATAGCGTAGCGACCCGTCGCCACGGTAAGCGTCGCCACGTTAACGATCCGGTTTATACCCGCGCCAATAGATGTTTCACATGAAAAAAGCACTCTTTATCCCGCATGGAAAAGTAGTATTTAGTAGTATTCTTGCTCTGGTAACAAAGCGCGGCGTTAAGATCCGCCACTCTGCATGAAATGCCTCAGTTCGGCGGAAAGCGTTTAAAGGAAATATTAATAGAACGGAGTGCCTTAACACTAGGTTCTCAGGTTCCCTCTGCCTACCCGGCTATGCGCGCGCTGAAAAAAAGTTTACATTTAATTAAAATCGGCTATAAAAACAATTGATAAAACAGTCATCCATCTTTTATATTTAAATACGGAATTCTAAAAAAATATATAAGTATCTTTATTTGGGTCCCGACCCCTTTTTGCAGAGAATATATCAAAAGAAAAATCATAATATCGTCTTTTTAATTTCACGCTGTAATTTTTCAAAGGTTGCATTCTATCTTGATATTTTTAGGTGATTAGGTTCATTATAATATAAGGTTTTTTCATACAACATCACAATAATAATAAAAATAATACTTTAATCCATACTCATACACATGTACACACAAACACAAACACACACACACACACACACACACACACACATACACACACACGGCTTTGTTACTATTAAGTTATATGTATTATATTATATATTGTATGC
>JAKGSA010000351.1:0-73767 GCA_033558755.1 Philaethria dido | reverse complement strand
ATATATATATATATGTATATTATGTTGTTGTTAAGCCATCGGAGAAGCGAGACATTCCCAACACAAGTGTCTTTGACTACTTACTGGGAAGTCTCGGCTGCTCAATTTGTAAAATATTTTTTGAATAAATATCTTTTTATCTTTATCTTAATAGATAGCGTGTTAAATGTGACGAAAGCATTTTCACGCTTTATCTCGCATAGCATGGTAATCAGAGAGAACCTAGTGTTAAGACACTCCGTTCTACTCATTTCGACATAATTTAAGACTGAGACACTCTGTTCATCACTTTTCGACATTGCGTGTTGGGTGGTGGAACTCAACGCCGCATGAAATCTTTCTAGAAATAATAAAAATAATTAAAATTTTCATGAAAAAATAAAGATTTTACGAAATACGGTCTACATCGTATAGTCTCTTTGACATGCTATTTAGCTTTTTAGAATACATAGAGGTATTACAAACGTTTCATTTGAGATCCACTCGCGTGAGATGCATTAGTGCGTCACTCATTCCTTTTGATTCACTTTGCTTCTGACGGTCATTGTTAATATTATAAATGCAATAGATTTTCTTAGTTAAATTTAATGAATTAGCTAGCTTTTCATTTAAATATATAAATCAATTAATTGTTTTGTGTTGTTTAATTATTTATTTAACGCCCGTCATAGCGCAGAGGCACAAGTCTTCGACTGTAAACACGACAGGTTGTTGGTTCGATTCCCACTCCAGGAAATGTAAAATTTACATTTACATTGCGGTTTGAGTGGCGGAACTCAACACCACACTTTGCCTTGTTACCAAACCCAAGAAATTAAAATACTAAATTTTACATTTCCTGGAGTGGGAATAGAACCCACAACCTGTCGCGTTTACAGTCGCACGTCACACTTGTGCCTCTGCGCCACGACAGGCGTTGTTTTTGAGTTATTCGTAATAATTTACTTGTCGGTTTTTCGTATTTTGTTAAAATCTTAATTTTAATCCTATCAGATAAACGCGTAAGCAGTCAGAGGAAAGCGTAAACGTAACCCAAGTGTTTCAATCCGTATTTATTAACGTCGAGGGAAGCATTCGAGTTCCCAAACTGTATATTTGAATCGGAATGAATCTTAGAACAATATAGAATAAATAGCATCAGTTTTAGTATATATTTTTGGAATAGCTTTTATATTTTATCTTGCGGGGAGTAGTCACAGAGAACCTAGTGTTTAGACACTCTACTTTCAAGAAAGGGTGGAACTCAACATTTTGTTTTAATAGATCGGAGAAAGAAACCCAGAAAATGAAAAATTATACTTCCTGGAGTGGGAATCGAACCCACAACCTGTCGCGTTTGTAATTCGGCGGAAAGTGGGGAACGGATTGTCTTAACACAAGGTTCTCTCTGGCTATCCTGCTATATGCGGGTTACAGCGTGAAGCTATGTATTATTTTTTTTGATTCAATTCATTTTTTTTATTATACTACATCGCATTGTAGTAGACTTATGAGCCTCTTTCAAAATGTATTGACGGTTGAAACCTTCCCAGCTACTCTTTCTACCTAAAAAAATGTTCTATTTAAAGCAGGGCTTCTTTTCTTCTTCTTTTGTCATTCACGACCCCATTTATGTTGCTAGTTTCTTGATGACCCCATACACATTGGTAAGTGGCCAAAATATATATAAATATTTAACATATTTGACATTAAAATCTCTCGACCTTAGAAGCCCTTTAAAGCAAGCATTTTTTTAGTTTTGCCCATAAATTTTTATATACTTTTTACACACATTAAAAAAGCCAGTCGAATTGAGAACCTTTTTTGGAAGACTCTTGTCTCTTTTTTTAAATAACTGTCTCAATTCGCTTGTATTCTTTTGTATGTGTTAAATACAATATTTTACTGGGTGAACCAATTTTAATGATTCTTTTTTTATATGATAGCTACTAGCTACCATATAGCATTGGCATTATTAACTAGTGCTTCCGATGTGGTTCCATTTGAATTAAGTCAAGATCTGAAAATTAGTTTTTGAGCTATTCGTAATTTATAAAGCATTTTATTTGAAATCCACTTTCTATTTTTGCTTAAATCTTAATTATTAACACTACAATATATATTAATATCCTAACAAGCAGTTAGCAGTAAATTAAAGTTACTTGAAGAGAATATTTGCAAGTGCTTAACTTGCATTCAGATTTACTTAAATAACGAGAACAACAGCGTGATATATGATATTACTTGTGTTGTACCAAGAAAATAAAGGCAAACCACGGTAAATTAATTTATATAGTACAGAATCCTTCGTGGCGCAGTAGGACAGCGTCTGTTTGTAAAGGTTATTGGTTCAATCCCCATTCAAGGGATAATTATATTAAATTATTTTAATTTTACTGCTCTGGTAAGGCAAAATGCGGTGTTGAATTCCGCCATTCAACATGCAATGAAATCAAATTCAGAAAATGGATACTCAGTAATGACTTAAGAATATAGGGATACGTTTCTAAAATATTTCTCTTATCTTAATATTTTTTTATATTTCATCATGAATAATTCAGTTATGGATATCCGCTCGATTAGAACTCAATAATATATAATATATTTTTTTTTATGTCCACGCTGTGCCGCTTGCTTCACGGTTCCGGTATGGTTGAGTTCCCGCACATAGTGGAGTAGGTAGAGGGAACATAAGACTCAGTGTTAAGACACTCTGTTTCCTTAAGTTCCCGTATTAATTTAGTTAGAAATATATTACCTATTTATACTAGTATACAATAACCCTGTCGTGGCGCAGAGGCACAAACGCGCAACTGTAAATGCGACAGGTTGTGGGTTTCATTTCCACTCCAGGAAACTGATTTTTTCATTTTCTAGATTTGGTAACAAGGCTAAGCGCGGCGTTGAGTTCCGCCACTAAGCACGCAATGGCTCAATTCAGTGGAAAGTGGAGAACGAAGTGTCTTAATACTAGGTTCTCTGCTTTCCTTTGGCTACCCTGCTATATGCGGGATACAGCGTGAAGCTAATACATAATATAATATATTTATATATCTTTCAGCCCATTTCCAAAACAGTCTTTATTCTAGGGATTAAACGAAGCTCATTTGGAATCCGCGTCAGGGATTTTGTTTGGTGAAAACGATTATTTGCTTGATCCTGATTTCCAGCCTAAGGTGCGCCAAGCTTAAAATATGGGAAATTGAAAACGTGTTTATTAAAATAATTTTATTGTGTATCGTTAAATAATTTAAAATAAAATAATTTTTATATCTTTTTATTTACTTTCATGGACTTAAAGTTAGATTGCAGTATTTATTGTTTTCATAGTGTGTGTTTCGGCTTAATTTGGTCACTATTTTTTTAGAGCTAGCACAGAGAACTTAGCGTAGAGTCACTCCGTTACCCTCTTTCCGATCAAATTCGAAATTTTGCGTGTTGAGTGGTGAAAATCGAGTGGGGAACGGAATTGTTGTAAGACAGCAGAATGTCTTAACGCTAGGTTCTCAGGTTCCCTTTGCCTACCCTGTTATATGCGGGATACATCGTGAAATCAAAAAAAAAGAACCAAAATTGTAATCCATATCTGTTCAACTTTAACTGAAGCGACTTCGGACACTTAACAATGTTTTCCAATCAACATTTGCTATCAATATAAATAAAAGTGACAATTACCTTATGTAAATTTTTACAGCATCCAATTTTCAGTAACTGGTGAAATCTTTCCACTAACAGAGTACAATGAGTTGATTATCTGACATATTTTTCCAAATGTGATCTTTATCTTTTTGCCTTAGAAATCCAGTTGAAGGTCCAAAACTAAATTAGTAAAAGACTAAATTACATAAAAAGATAAGAAATTGTGCCCAGATTGATGTACTTAAATATTATATTTTTTCTTTTTTAATTGAAATTTTTAATGAGTACATCTAAAAGGACTGTTTTAATAATTACGTACCTATCAGTAGCGAGGTGTCCATACAATTCGATACCCACCGGCTTGTCTAACTTTTCAAAGTACAAATATTAGACCTAAAAAAAAGCTCGCCAGGAAAATGTGGAGCTTGAAAACACAAAGTCAAACAAGGTGTGAGAGTTAAAAAATAGGTCGCCAAGAAAATATTAGGCATAAAATTGCAAGAAAACAAGCTTTGACATCTTATAGACCTAAAAAAAAGAAAGGTAATCGCCAAAATTGTACAGTGACAAGTGCTTGACAGCCTATACCTATTTCCCTATATATATATCGGCTTCCCTAAAAATTACCGCCTTCCCTAAATATATGTACCGGCTTCCCTAAATATACATCAACTTCCCTTAATTTGCCGGCTTGCCTAACTAAAATTTTCAACCCTCGCCACTGATACCTATATGATATCTCAGTTCTAACACTAGATAAGTAACAATAGTAGAAGACAAAATATTTAAATTTTAACAATAAAATAAAATTAACTTCAATAAAAATAACATTATTCCGAAAAACTCAAAAACAACTCATCATATCTTAACTAAAGGTGACCACATGAAAAGCGCTTGCTGTATATACAAGAAAAGAATCATAAAAATTGGTTTACGCAGTAAAAAATTACGCAGCAACACACTTGAAAACAATATACCGTAATTAAGAACGTTTTCCTTTTTTCAAGTCAGTAAAAAAACATATTATTCAATATGAAGTTCGGATAAATTCATATAATTCGATTCAATCGTAGCTCAGAGGCACAAGTGCGACGTGCGACTGTAAACGCGACAGCTTGTGGGTTCGATTACCACTCCAGGAAATTAAATATTTCATTTCCTGAGTTTAGTAACAAAGCAAAACGCGGCGCTGATTTCCGCCACTCAGCACGCAATGCCTCAATTCGGCGGAAAGTAGAGAACGGAGTGTCTTAACACTAGGTTCCCTCTGCCTACCCTGCTCTATGCGGGATACAGCGTGAAGCTATGTATGTATGTATGTAGCTAAATTCATATGAAACATTATTGAATTTTTCTATTGTAAAATTTCGTTGCAGGAATTGCTATTCCTTATTTTGCTTAAAAGAAGATTCCACAATTTATGGAACTGACATATCAATGTATGTAATATCCTGTAACTTTTTAAAAAGAAACGCAATTTTGTATACATTTTAATATTTAATTCAAAGTTTTTACTAACAGATACGTCTTTTAAAGAGAGTTCTTCCTAAATTCAAGTCGATTCTGAGTAACCATGCTCATGTACTAGCAGTACACTTATATTAACACATATATTATGGTCAAATTACGAAAAATAAACGTCTATCGTGGCGCAGAGGCACAAGCGTGCGACTGTAAACGCGACAGGTTGTGGGTTCGATTCCCACTTCAGGAAATGGAATTTTTCATTTTCTGGGTTTGGTGACAAGGCTAGGACTACGTTGGTAACACATCTACAACATCTCTGGTGTTGTAGATGTTCATGGGCGAAGGTAACCACTTACCATCAGACGGTCCTTCTGCTCGTTTGCCATCCGTTGTCCATAAAAAAAGGCAAAAGCGCGGCGTTGAGTTTCGCCACTCAGCACGCAATGCCTCAATTCGGTGTAAAGTGAGGAACGGAGTGTCTAAACTCTTGGTTCCCTCTGCCTACCCTACTATGTGCGGGATACAGCGAGAAGCTATGTATGTATGTACACAAAAAATCTTTTAATCTTTTCCCTTAGTAGGAATCCAACCCAGAACCATCGCATTTAAAGTCAGACATGTCTCACTGCACCATGATATATACTTTTAATAATATACTTTTAAATTGACTCCAAAAAAAGGAAAGAGGTTCTCAGTTTGACTGTATTTTCTTATATAATTTAATGTGTGCTGAACCAATTTTGATGATTATTTTTCTATATGATAGCTAATGCTTCTAAAGCGGTCCTATTAAAATTTATTTAAGATCTAACGAGTAATTTTGTAGTTATTCGTAATAAGTATTTTATTCAAAGTCAGTTTTTATTTTTATTAAAACCTAATAGGTCAACTTGAAAGGTGTCATCATCGAACCTTAATAGATTCTTTAACGCCAAAGATTTTTAATATTTGAAAAATAAAAAGAAATGGCGGAATTTGTGTCGTGTCGTTGACAGGAAATTAAATTTGTGGTGTAGCGCTTGAGAACGTTTTACATTTGCTGACTTTAATTAGAACAAACATGTTTTTTATGTTTTAATTTTCACTTCGCTTATGTTTGCATTATTGAATTAGGTAATTATTGGTTTCACGTAGAATTTAGTATTTATTTTAACTTCACGCTGTATCCCGCATATAGCGGTGTAGGCAGAGGGAACCAGAGAACCTAGTGTTAAGACATTCCATTCTCTTTCAACAATTCCGTTCCCCAATTTATTTATATATACAATATTTATTTACAAAGTATACATTTAGTTATAATAGATAATATCAAAATATTGGGTACGATAATTAATTAAGATTTTTACCATAAAAAGAAAACCAAGTTCAAATAAAATGCACTTCTTCTTCTTCTTTTAGTGCCTCTCCAACTAGTGAAGGTTGGCAGACAGCTTCGCATATTCAGTCCTATTCCTGGCAGCATGGAATAGCTCTACAGCGCTTTTGATTCCCGTGCAAAATGCACTAGAAAGTAAAATTATTACGAATAACTCAAAAACTACTCGTCAAGTCTTGATTAAATGTAAAAAGTAATTAAAATTGCTTAACCCAGTAAAGACTTACGCGGTACACACAAAAAAGAATACTGTGGAGTTGAGCACCTCCTCCTTATATGACTTCATGGAGCAATTGTGAAGGATTTGACGTGCGTACTAAGATTGCTTCATGTCGACTATCGACGTTTAAAAAAAATGATTTTCGTGGATTAAATTGACAAAGTGTAGTTTTGAGTCCAGACAACGCTGTTAAAAGTTGCAGAAAGTGGTGAGAGATCTAGGTTCATATTTGCAAATAATGAAAGCAGACTTTTTAAAAGTAACATTATTACGAAAAATTCAAAAACTACTTGACAGATCTGAAATCTATGTATGTATTAATTGGAAGCACTAGCTATCGTATAAAAAAAGAATCATTAATCTTGATTGATTGATCTGGCAAAAAGTTATACATAAAAAAATACAGTCGAATTGCCTCTCCAAATTTCCTCCTTTTTCGAAATCAGTTAAAACACTGGAGATGTACAAAAAGAATATCCACATTCTAAATATGCTAATAGATAAAGTAGAAAATTCAATTACTTTATATATTTCACAAAAACATTACAAAATTTTTAAAAATTAGGGCTGAAAATCTAGCCCATTTTAAAAAATGTCCTAACATTTTCCTACATGTCCAATCAATTAATGGATTCAAATTGCATTGAAGACTGATGAATAAAACATTCGGCGAGCGGTAGACAAATGGTTGCCTGCCAATAAAATCTATTCAACCTTACATTGTGTCGAGGTAAAAAATGTTACGACTATGTCTATGGTGGTCTACATTAAGATTATTTTAAGAAAACTAGTATATAAAAGTATTTTTTTTATTTTTCGTTTATAGAAGTTAGAGAGAACGCGGTACTAAAGAAACTCCGTTCTTCGTTTTTCACCCGAAATCGAGAGCTTCGTGTGTTCAAAAGTGATATTGGTAGCGAAACACGAAGGGACGACGGTCAAATGCCAGGTCATCTAGGTCGAGGTGGTCTGACGATCTGCCGTCGGAAGCTGCTAGAATCAGGGAGGGCAGAACCGATTGCCTTGGAAATCTTTGAGGAAGACTTACATCTAGCAGTCGCGCGGCTGATACTTAGATACTGGAGGAGTATCACGTAAAAATAATAAAAATTCCCCAGAGGGCATGTGTGAAGAGGCTGAAAACAGTGGATGAAAAGAAAGAAATATGCAGGCACCGTAGCTTTTGGCGCTCCGTTCATTCTGACTACCTCACTGGGTATAAAGCATGAAGCTAAAAATATATACACAGCTATATTAGAATCTTTTGTTGCAAGTAAGTCTTAGGATTAACATTGAGGGGTCACGTAGTAAAGTTAGCGGTGAAGTTGGAAAAATATATGTTAAGAAGGTTTAAGTTAGTTAAGTCTTCACTGATACTGAGTTTTTAAAGACCGGGTTTCATTACGTTCTATAGTGTGTTTAATTTTATTAGCGATTTCGGCTTGATATAATCCTTAATCCGATTGCAAAAAAGGGGGAGTTTCTTAATTCGAAGGTTTTTTTATATGTGTTACTGCATATCGTTTTGGGTAACCCATGTCGTTGATATTTTTATATAATAGCTTTAAACACTTCTGATGTGGTAATTTTTTTTTTAACTTCACGCTGTAACCCGGGGTAGGCAGAGGGAATCAGAGAACCTAGTGTTAAGACACTCCATTCGCACTCGCACGCTTGTGCCTCTGCGATACGACAGGCGTTTAAATTGTATTTTAAAAGAGAATTTAAATTTAGTCAAGATCTGAAGGGTAACGCCTGTCGTGGCGCAGAGGCACAAGCGTGCGATTGTAAACGCGACAGGTTGTGGGTTCGATTCCCACTCCAGGAAATGTAAAGTTTAGTATTTCCATTTCCTGGGTTTGGTAACAAAGCAAAGCGCGGCGTTGAGTTCCACCACTCAGCACGCAATGCCTCAATTCGGTGGAAAGTGGGGAGCGGAATTATTGAAAGAGAACAGAGTGTCTTAACACTAGGTTCTCGGTTCCCTCTGCCTACCCTGCTGTATGCGGGATACAGCGTGAAGTTAAAAAAAAAAGAACATTATGTTTAGGTTTTATTTGTAATAGCAACGTTTAATTATCTATATTAGGCTTTATGCTTTATAAATAATTAGGCTTAGGATGGAAGCCCAATTCAAGACATTGCGTGCTTAGTGGCGTGGCTCTATAAGATGAAGCGTCGCATTGAGTTCCGCTACTTAAAACACGATATCTCCGTTCTCTTAAAACTTCCGTTCCCCACTTTCCGCCAAATTGAGGCATTGCGTGCTGAGTGGCGGAACTCAACGCCGCGCTTTGCCTTACCCGAACGAGGAAATACAAATATTTTATATTTATTATTATAAATATTCAATATTTTAATTTCCTGGAGTGGCAACAGAACCCACAACCTATCGCGGTTACAGTCGCACGATTGTGCCTTTGCGTCACGTCTGAGTGTTCATTATTTTTTTAGATTTACGCTGTATTCCACATGGGTACCGTGTGTGGTGTCAATTAAAAGGACTTAATGAGCACATTTCAAATATATAACACTAGCTCTTATAGCTTACTTTATCTGTATTTGCTTCCTAAATTCGAAGAATTGGTTCAGTCATGGTTTTTGTTCTTTATAATTATGTGTGCTATTCACTTTCATTTTTTAAACTTTGAAATAAGACCGCTTTTAATATGGAAAACACAAATGTCTTTTTATAATAAAAAAAAAAAATGTTTTGCAATATATACGAAGTGTTTCAAAAAGCAGCGTTTAACTGTAAACGCGATTAGTTGTAGGTTCGATCCCCACTCAGACAAATTACATTCAGAGGAATGATTGTACATATATACATACAAACATACATAACTTCACGCTGTATCCCGCACATACCAGGGTAGGCAGAGAGATCCTGAGAACCTAGTGTTAGGACACTCCGTTCTCTTAAAATTTCCGTTCCTCATTACATATATATTATTTTTATTATTATTTATTTAATATTATATCGTATTGTAATATAATAGGCCACATTGCTTTGTTATCCAATATCACTATATAATTAACAAATACCACAACATCTAATTGGGTAGAGGAAATTTTGTACCACAAAATTGCAATCACGCTGAAATAGTTAATGCGCTTGGAATAAATTAACTCATAATCATATATTATTATTTCTTTTATATGAAAATAATTAGAATTTTAACCAAAAAAGGAAAACAAATTTCAAATAAAAGGCACTGAAAAATAAAATTATTACGAATAACTCCAAAACTAATCCACAGATCTTAACTAAATTTAAATGAGACCACATCAAGAACACTAGCTATTAAATAAAAGAAGAATCATCAAAATTGATTTACCCAGTAAAAAGTTATGCGGTACACATAAAAAATACTATCGAATTGAGAACCTTTGTTTTTTTAAAGAGAATTTAGTGTTAAAACACTCCATTATCCACTTTCCGCCGAATTGAGGCATTGCTTGCTGAATGGCGAAACTCAACGACGCGCTTTGCCTTGTTACCAAACCCATTAAATGAAAATACTCAACTTTTACATTTCCTGGAGTGGGACACCCACAACCTATCGCGTTTAAGTCGCACGTTTGTGCCTTTGCGCCACGACAGGCGATCTCTCTGACTATTTTATTATGTGAAATTGCTAAAAAAGAACCAAAATTAATGCAGTAGTATCTAAGATTATTTCTAAGTAAAACAAAATCAGCATAGCAAGGAAATTAAATTCATAATATATTGAAATTACAAACGCACTCAAGTGTGATATTCCAGGCGGATGGCAGTCTTAATAACCTTTGTGGAGTTTACATGCGAAATCCTAAAATATTCAAATTATGTAGTTCTTAGAAGCTTTTGTTTGATATACATGCATTTCATTTCCGTTTTTCTTTTAAAATATTTTAGTTTTAGTGAGGTAAAACTCGTAATGTACTTAATATTACCACATTAGAAGAAAAAATGCCTACAATTCTGGCGTAAAATAGAGAATGGGGTGTCTTAACACTATGTTCTCAGCCCTGCTATAAAAAACTGTAAAAAAACATAACCGCCCGTTTTTTGAAGTCGACTAAAAAGTCGACTTCAAAAAAGGTTCTTAATTCAACTCGACTTCGATTTTCTTACCGGATATTTTTTACAAGTGAACCGAATTTGTTGATTCTTTTATATATGATAGCTCGTGGTTCTAATGCAATGCTATTTAAATTTAGTGAAAATCTGACAAGTTGCTTTGAGTTATTCGTTATAATTTCACTTTTTAGCGCATTGTATTTGAAGTCAAGTTGACTACACTTACATTTTTATTAAAATCTCAATTACTACGCGACAACGAGACACAACAACAAAAGTTATATACATTAACGCAGTAGTTTCTGGGTATAACAAAGCGCAGCGTTGTGTTCTGCTACTTAACATGCAGTATCTGGAAATCGAATAGAAAACAGAGAACGAAGTGTCTTGACACTAGGTTCTCTACTTTGCTATTTGAGAAAATGTGAAGTTTCAAAAAAAAGTGAAACTGGAAAAAAAATTAGACAATCTCACAACAAAATACTAAATACAATTCTAAAGAAATAAATAATAATAATTTAAAACATAAATTCCAAAAATCTTTTAAAAGATCACCTCGTCTAAATTTCAACAGAGGCCCTGTTAAGTGAATTATCGTCGGCATTTTCGCGTTTCTGACAACCTTATAATTGAATTAGTACCCGCGGGACCAACTTTCAGCGTAAGAAGCCTTGATTTATAACCGCTAAGCTTATATTTTCATTATCTTTACCTTATGGAAATAAGTGTTGTACTTAATTGTGATTTAAATTTGGGTTGACAAGTCTTTTGAAAATTTCATGGGTATTTTTTTAGTTTTTTCCTGTAGTCAGAGGAAATCTAGTGTCACGACACTCCATTCTATGTTTTAAGTCCGAATTTGAAATATTATGTATTGAGTGATGAACCTCTACGCCGTGCTTAGTCGTACTAGAGAGGGGAAATGAAAATTATTAAAATATAATTGTAACCCCGAGAGGGAATCGAATCCACAACTATGATTTTCTTTTATTAATGTATCTTTATTATTTAAGAGAAGATATGCTTTGGTAATACATAGGATATTGATGTTTTGAAATCCATCACTTGCATTTTTGTATTATTCATTTTCTTTTTTTAATTGCATCTATATTGTGTAGACTAGACTGATTTAACTGATCTATGCTATAATAAAACAGTAAATAAATGAATTCATTAAATATATCTACTTTATGATAACACAAATCAGCACGCATTGCCTCAATTCAGTGGAAAGTGAGGAACGGAGTGTCTTAACTCTAGGTTCTCTGGTTCCCTCTACCTACCCTACTATGTGCGGTATATTAGGTGAAGTTAAAAAAAATATTAATGAATAAACAATAGAATATGAATATAAGATTTTCAAATGCAACAAGGATCACTTAGTTCTAGTAACAAAAATAACTCATTGCTGCCGTAGCATGTCACGACGGTTGTAAACGACGGTTGCAGGTTCAATCCCCACTAAATTAAAGGGTAAAGGAAATACCATATGTATAAAAATAAAAAAATAAGCAAAGCCGGATATAATATTAGTTTTCATAAAATAAAAGTTACGCGTGAAAATAAATTTAAAAATTTCTAAGGCAGATTCTTCCTTGAATAATTAGCGGTTGGCGCCTTGACATGGCATACAAATCGTTTTAATTCACTTAAGCGGCTTAGACTATACCCATTTTAATTTAAATCAAGATATTATAATGAAAGAGGAAAAAAATATTTCATTAACATTAAGAGACCGCAGTAAAAATAAAATTAAATATAAAATTATATTAATATGTAGGGTTCACTTTTTTTCAAAGAAAGACATACGAAATCTTACTAAAAATTTAACAATGCATGAAATTCCAATATAATAATTGTTATTTAAATCGTATTGCAAATTATTTCCCGCAACTCAAATACTTTCAGATATATTTTTTTAGCTTTATGTTTTATGTTATAGCATAACATTTTCACAATTTCCGCCCGAATACAATTCATCGTGTGTTGAATGCGGAATTCAACGCCAAACCAGAGCCGAAATAAGCTTTCGCGACTCAGATTCGAACCCACAACCAATCGCGTTCACAGTCAAGCACCGTCATTGCTATACATATTCTGTGTAATACAAACATTAACTTTATTAAGAACTAATCTTATTATATACGAGTATATAGCCTAGTTATTGCGTGTTGAATGACGAAATTCAACTCCGCGCTTTGTTGTACCAAAGTGGTGATATGGAAATAATTTAAATTTAATCACGTCTTCGAGTGAGAATCGAATCTACAACCAATCGCGTTTACTGTCAGAAACAGCATTTTTTCACGCATATATTTATCTTTCTTTTTTTAAAACTTCACGCTGTATCCCGCACATTAGTGCTAAGACATTCCGTTCTTAAGAAAATTGAGGAAATGAAGAAAATTATTATTTTTTTTTTTAACTTCACGCTGTATCCCGCATATAGCGAGGTAGGCAGAGGGAACCAGATAACCTAGTGTTAAGACACTCCATTCTCTTTCATTATTTCCAATCCCCACTTTCCGCCAAATTGAGGCATTGCGTGTTGAGTGGCAAAACTCAACGCCACGCTATACTATTCCAACAAAAAAATACACTCACAAATTTTATCATAGTTCCATAAAAAATGGTAAAAATAAAAAAAAGAGAACGTAATTTCATTTGTTATTTGTAAATTCTGAACGCATATCACACCTGCTTATGTATTCCTTACTTTATGGCCGGGAATCGTATAAAATGCAAATTCCGCTACGAGTGATTCGCACATACATCACGATGTTAAGACTTAAGAGATATAAAGTGATATTTGTAAACCTTTTATGAATAAGTGGGAAAGGCAAGCTTAATATTCTGTTTAGGTCAGTTTGAAGTTTGTAGGTAAGGGAAAGGTAAGCTTAAATGAGTAGTGCTTAAGTTAGGTCAGTTTGAAGTTTGTAGATCTTGTTAGATAAGCTTTTCTTTCTTAGCGTCACGCTTTATGCCGTATTTATTTATTTATTTATTTATTTATTTATTTATTTATTTATTTATTTTTTTTTTTTATTTATTTATTTATTTATTTATTTATTTATTTATTTATTTATTTATATTATAAGTAAACCTTAACCTATATCAATAGTAGTTTACATCACAACAATACTTGCCATTAAAGGTTAGACTAACCGTACCTGTTTTACTGTATGACGGTAGGATAATATTCTTCGCACGCTGTCGCTTCATCGGAGAGTAGGATAGTCGTAGTGAACCTACTATCATGACACTAGATTCGCCATTATCTTCCTGAATTCGACAAGTGTTAAGTGACAGAACTCAACGTCGCGCATTGTATTACCAGAACGGAGAAATTATATAGTCATATAGGTAAGGTATAAGTAATAGGTAAATTAAATAATTTGTTAATTTTAAAATATGAGTGTATTAGACAATTTTCTGAACTTAATACTACTAAAATTCAACACTAAATCATATCTGCAAGTAAACATTTGAAATAAAGGAAGGTTAAAAGTGTGGAACGGAGTGTCTTAACACTAGGTTTCCTCTGTCTACCCTGCTATATGCGGGTTACAGCGTGAAGCTAACAAAAAAAAAATGTTTTTAATACTGCGCCACGATGGCCACCGTGTGAACGTGGCCATCGTGGCGCAGTTGGACAGCGTATGATTGTAAACGTGATTGTTGGGTGTTCGATTCCTGCTCGAGGTTATTATTACATTTATTCTCATTAGACTATTACATTTATTCTAATTTGTCAGTTGTGGTGATACAAAACGCGGCGATGAATTCCACCACTTAACACACAGTCTTATAAGGTAACAACAAACAAGGTATTTCAGGTAACAAGTGGATAATGAAGTGTCTTGACACTTATTTTTCTCTGCCTAACCTAGTATTAAAAAATCGAGAAGCGGAGAAAAAAAGTAAAGAACAATATAAATATAAAAAATAATCTGAAAATTATAAAGATATCAGTCATTTTACGATAGTTGTCTACTTATATACATTTTCAATTTTATATTGCAACATTTGTAAAGACATGAGCTTTCAAAGACATGAATCATTGAATCGGAAGCTTTAATACCTTTGAAATCGGGAAAAAACTGATACTGTTGTAACAATAACTATTTTATCAGTTATCATTTCATGATAATATATATCTCTAACGCTAGCTTTAGACACTCCGTTCCTCACTTTCCGCCTAATTGAGGCATTGCGTGCTAAGTGGCGCAACTCAACGCCGCGCTTTGCCTTCCAACCCAGACCCAGGAAATGAAAAATTTCATTTCCTGGTTTCTATTCCATTTCGTGATTTTTTTCACGTACATATATAATGAAATTGCGTGCTAAGTAGTGGAACTCGACGTTGCTCTTTCTTTTACCATACTTCTGGTTTTGTTAGTTCTCTATATTTCCATGTGTAATATAGTAATATATGAATTTAAAAAAGGTTAAGCTGCAATTAGGTGAAGTTGTAGTAATAATCATAAAATGTAGCTTTTAAAAAAATATCGGTTAAGTGCGGTCGTAAGCACTAATTTTATATGAAGTGAACTACAAAAATAATTTTATGGTTATTTTTTGTGATATAACTTTAAATTACTATTTTTTGTATTTTTGACTTATACTTATCATTATTACTACTATGATAAGGAGGTAAAATTCGGTGTTGAGTTCCATCACTCAGTACGCAACGCCTCAAATGGGCGTCGAGCTCCTAACACACATTGTCTAATGCCTAATTTTAGTTTTCTATGGCAACTAATTTCGCCTGTATATATATATATATATATGTTGCACGCTTGTGCCTCTGCGCCACGACAGGCTTTATAATTATTAAATATATTATTATTCCCCGGATATACTCGTATATAATATCTCAATTTACTGTTAACAAAATCGGTCCCAATTTAAATCTATTATTAAAAAATTTACGCGTTGTCTTGGCAACGTCATTTAAAAAAATATAAGTAAATCATTGATAGTGTGTGTAATAATTATATATGTCGTAGCGCAGAGGCACAAGCGTGCGACTGTAAACGCGACAGGTTGTTAGTTCGATTCCCGCGCCAGGCAATGAGAAATTCTAAATAATATTTAGTATTTTCATTTCCTGGGTCTGGTAACAAGGCAAAATGCGGCGCTGAGTTCCTCCACTCAACAGGTAATGCTTCAATCCGGCGGGAAATAGAGAACGGAATTGTTGAAAGAGAAACGGAGTGTCTTAACACTAGGTTCCCAGATTTCCTCTGCCTACCCTGTTATATGCGGATACAGCATGAAGGTCAAAAAAAGTACATTTCTGATATATTACTACGAAAAATATTGATATTAATATTATATTCTTCTCCATATGACCTGAAGTATGCCAAATTTCATACTCCTTTGCCTGCATAATTCTCGTAGAAAGACATCCTAAGATTTTCTTCCACGTACATATGTAATGAAAAAAATAAATAATGTGAACATTTTATTCTATTATGTTTAGACTTCGGTTAGGTTTTTAGTATACTCGTTGTATTCCACTTCTTTGTTCGTTTTCTTTTAACTTTTATTCTTTGTGGCCGTTTCAATAAAGTCCACGTGAAAGTAACGACTTAGAACCATTTAACTTCATAAACTTATGACATAAGACTATATTAAAATCAAATATCCTTGTTTTCTAAAAATTTAATATTTCTTCAATAGCTGGTAGAGGGAAAGCAAAATGTCTTGTAAACAAAATTATATTTTTTATGAGTTTTTAATATACATAGTATGTGACGCCTGTTGTGGCGCAGAGGCACAAGCGTGCGATTGCAAATGCGACAGGTTGTGGGTTCGATTCCCACTCCAGGAAATGGAATTTTTCATTTCTTGGGTTTGGTAATAAGGCGAAGCGCGGCGTTGAGTTCCGCCACTCAGCACGTAATGCCTCAATTCGGCGGAAAGTGGAGAACGGAGCGTCTTAACACTAGGTTCCCTCTGCCTACCCTACTTTATACGGGATACAGCGTGAAGTTATGTATGTAGTTTTAACTAAACTAATTTCAAATACCTGTATATTTTTACTAACTTCAAAAAAAAGGAGGTTCTAAATTGGACTTTATTTTTTTATATTGGAACACATAGTTCTTGACTGCGTAAAGCAATTTTGATGATTTTTTCTTATTTGAAGTACATTCACTTTTATATTAATAATTGTAATATCCTTTTATTAGCTTTATTTCTATCTATCCATCAGTTTATTTGTATATAATACTTAATAATTTTAGAGCAAAGAAATGAAAATAATTTTAACATAATCTACTCCAGACTGGGAATCGAACACACAACTAATGACGTTCCCAATTTTTTATTGGTTATAAATATTATTATTACTTATAAATTTAAAAATTAAACCCAACCTCCATAGTTTAAGTGGTGTAACCGAGTCGAGAGACTGCAAAGTAGTGCACTGGAATTTCAAATCAGAGCGGATTTAAGAAGCGCAGTAATGGTACAAGATTGCAATGCCTGTTTACACGGACTAAATGCAGTTCTTAGCAACTCTGAGTGTAAATTAAATATTAAGATGAGTCAACTAATTTAAAATTAAATTAAAAGTAGATAGAAAATTCAATTTTACTGGATTTTCTTTTTATGTGTTTACGAAAACTTTTTACTGGGTGAACTTATTTTGATGAAATTTTGTTTTGTGATAGTTACTGCTTCTGATACGGTCATGTTTACATTTAGTTATTGTCTGTAGTAGTTTTTGAGTTATTCGTAATAATTTTAGTTTTCAGTGCACTATATTTGAAATTTGTTTTCTTTTTCGTTAAAATTTTATTTATATGGTTTCATAAATTTATATTATTGTAAAGTTTTATCTAGATGCATTAATTAAAAATAAAAAAAATGCTTAGCATTATTTTTCGGCGGAAAGTGGGGAACGGAATTGTTGTAAGAGAACGGAGTGTCTTAACACTATGTTCTCAGTTTCCTTCTGCCTACCTTGCTATATGCGGGATACAGCGTGAAGTTAAAAAAATATATTTTTCAGCTTCACGCTTTTTGTCACATGGTGGAGTAGAAAAAAAGGACGTAGGTCAAGTCACCACATTATTTCCGGCCGAAATTTCCGCCCGAATTGTTTGCCAGAATTGTGTCGTCTGTTCTAAATTTACAAATGTCAACACTACATTTTGCTTTACCATACATACAAAGCTTCAAGCTGTATCCCGCATATAGCAGGGTAGACTGAAGAAACCTAGTGTTAAGACACTCCGTTCCCCACTTTCCGCCGAATTGGGGCATTGGGTGCCGAGTGGCGAACTCAACGCCGCGCAGCGCGCTTTGCCTTGTTACTAAATCCAGGAAATGAAAAATTCCATTTCCTGGAGTGGGAACCGAACCCACAACCTGTCGCGTTTACAGTCGCACGCTTGTGTCTCTGTGCCACGACAGGCTTTACCCAAGTGGAGAAGTAAAAATATAACCGGACCGGACCAACTGTAAAGGAGATTTCTTATGGGTTCCAAAAAATGATTATATTTAATCATTTTTATTTCTTAACTCTTATATGACAAAACGCGGCTCTAAAATCCGCCACTCTACATGTAATGATAATCTACTAAAAGATCTAGTTCTGACTAGAACTATTATCAGTTCATTTCTATCACGTATTTCGAAGGCGGCATTAGTAGGATCTTTGCAAATTTGGTTAGGTAGAGAGAGGAGCACGGACGGTGGAGGTGTAATTTAATGTGTATTTTAAAGGGGCCCCTTAAACCTACACTTGGGTCGTAAGTCTAAAACGCGATGGGCACCCACACGGTGAATTCATGGATTGCTAAGGAATTTCTTCTCTTCAATTACAGGCGGAAAATTATATACCTCTCCAAGTCCTTCGTGACTACTTTTCTATTCGGAAAAAAGCATGAAGCCAAAAAAAAACCTCACAACGAACACAGTTCCATACTTAGAATCACTATAAAATAACTATTAAAATCCAACAATTTCTGCGTTTAAAATTTCCAATAACACTAAAACCATTTCACGAAGCACAAAATGAAGTGTATAAAAGCATAGAATTGTAAATCTGCACGAGTATTTGAGTGGACTCGGTGGGTGGGACGTGCTTTCCGATATATGAGTATTGTTGCCTTAGTGTGGGGTAAAGTGAAGTTACATTGAGAAGCTAAGCTAAGTTATATATAGTTTTTTACACCTTTTTGGTGATAGACGGACAGACAGTTTTTTGGGTTTTTCGTTAAACAATATTAGAAAACAATCTTTCTATTATTTCTATATTATAATATAGACAATAGTGGTGAGGGGTGAAAATTTTAAAAAGGTAAGCCAATGGAATTTTTAATTTCCTGGGTTTGGTAACAAGCCAAAGCGCAGCGTTGAGTTCCGCCACTCAGCACGTAATGCCTTAATTCGGCGGAAAGTGGGGAACGAAGTGTCTTAACACTAGGTTCTCTCTGCCTATCCTGCTATATGCGGGATACAGCGTGAAGCTATGTATGTATATCACATACTAAATTTCGTTTCATACATACATACATACATACAAAAACATATCAATCAGAGCCTCCCATACAAAAAGCGTAACCGTTGCGATGACAAAACATTAAGTTTACCTAACCACGCAACACTAATTATCTTGCTAACTGACAGATAACTAACGAGGATCCCAAAATGATGGATTGTAGGCAAACGACAATGGATAGCCTAAATCACTCTTATTACTATGGCAGTAAGACGTGAGTTAAACATTTGGACAAATAGAAGTGTTAGTTTGCGAGTTGTTAGTACCCAAGATTGTTTAGTTGTTCTATGTATCTTATATGGCCGTATATCTTGCTATATAAATACCTGCTACTGTTAAAGCCATCCTGGTATAGGACGGGTTCGATTTCCACTCGAGGGAATAATTATTTTTAATATATTTAAATTTCCCTGCTCTGGCAAGTCACAGGAAGACGTTGAATTCCGACACTTAGCACGCAATGTCTCGAATTTAGACGGAAAGAAACAGAGTGTTTTAGCACTAGGTTCAGTCTGAGTACCCTGATATGCGGGATAAAGCGTGGAGCTTTTTGCTTCTTATAAATGTATATTTATAGATGTGTGGTTTTAATTTATTGGCTATAGTGTCAAAAGGTTTATCTATATCCGAATATTCATCTACACTACCTTGGATATGTACAATAACAACCACAGGTAGAACAAACACAACTCTTTATGAATCCATGGATTCATAATGCCTGGGACTTGCAACCAAAGTATAAGCTTAAGAGGCCCTTTAACTTACATTAATGCTCTTCTTCAGTGTCCTCATTCTACATTGTAATAAGGGAAACCGATGTATATTTAGGGAAGCCGGTAATTTTAGGGAAGCCGATTCCCTAAAATATATTTATGGAAATCGGTATAGGATGTCAAGGAATTTCGTAATTTCACTATACAATTTTGGCGTTTACAATTTTTTTTAGGTCTTTAAGATGTTAGAACTTGTTTTTTTGCAATTTCATGCCCAATATTTTCCTGACGACCGTTTTTTTAGCTCTCACACCTTGTTTGATTTTTTGAGCTCTACATTTTCCAAGCTATTTTTGCAAGCTATTTTTTTTAGATCTAATACTTTGAAAACTTAGGCAAGCCGGTAGGAATCGAGTTGTATGGACGCCTCGCCACTGCGAGATACTAATAATTCCGCCTTCGACTTAAGTGCTTAAAATAAACTGATTCTAATTCTAGACAGGCCAAGATCTTGTATCCCTATTTGTGAATTAAAAACATACAATAAAATAAAGATATAACTTCAACTTTATATAACTATACTAAGATTAACCAAAACCAAAATAGATGTTACCAAATCTATTAGTCTTGACTTGTCTCGAAAGTGGCTTGCCTCAATAAAGCAACAGTAAATTTCTAAGTGTATTTTTAAGATATCATTTTCGTTTTAAAATTAAATATTCCGATTTGTGTTATTTTAGGGTATAAAGTTAGTGAGTTAGTCAAGAGGCTATTTCTAAATTTTGTTATATTAACTTTTTCCTTTGAGCACCTTAATTCATAACAGAAAAATTTAGAGTTCCTACTAATATTATAAACATGAAAATTTGTTAGGATGGATGTTTGTTACTCTGTTAAGCCAAAACTCTTGAACTATATGAATTGGATGTAGATGGCACATTATACATCAGAAAAACATATTTTTTTATTGTTATTTTTTTTTATGGATAACGGATGGCAAACGAACAGAAGGACCACCTGATGGTAAGCGATTACCTTCGCCCATGAACATCTACAACACCAGAGATGTTGTAGATGCGTTACCGACCTAGAGGATACAGATGGAAGGGAGTGTTTGAATTCATTACTGAGGCCATCGCAAAGCAGTAGGACAGCGTCTTATTGTAAACGCCATTGGTTGTAGGTTCGATTTCCATCTGGGCTAATGATTATATTTAATTGTTTTTTTTGCCCGATCTGCAGGTAAGACAAAGTAAGACTTTGAATTCCGCCACTCAAATCGCAATGCCTCGAATTCGGACAGAAAGTGGAGAATGGAATTTTTTGACAATCTCTAATTTTTGTTACCAGTGCATACAGTATTCACAGTCAGAGATGGCAAGAGATTTGTACTAAAGACAATTTGACAATTTTTGAAGAATTTGTTTACGTTACTCATCTTTTAATTTTTACATGTACAATAATATATAAACTCTACCTAACGCATATAACAAGATTCAAATATAATAAAATCACGTATTTTTATCATTTTTCTAACAAAATGGCATATTTGAGGCAGGTAAGGGGTGCGCCCATGGGATATTAAGGTAACACGAGGTTGTTACACTTCATATCATTATATATTTTTTCAACCGTCGTCGTGTGAAACCTTTTGAATATTAATTTTAATGTTATCCTTCTACAAATTTGTTTATGCTGTGTTACTCGTTTCTTGCTGTATTTTTTAACTGACTTCCAAAACAAGAGTTATATGAGTAATAACTCAAAAACTACTTGTCCGATCTTAACTAAATTTAAATGCAACTACAACAGAAGCACTAGCTATCATATTAAAAAAGAATCATCAAAATTGGTTTACCCAATAAAAAAATATGCGATAACATACAAAGGAACAATTGAATTCATAACCTTTCTTAAAAATACAGTCAAACTGAGAACCTCAACCTTTTGAAATCGGTAAAAAGCCTAAATAAGCCAAAAACAGACATAAATATACCTATAATTATTACAAAATGCTTAGTATACAAACAAAATTGTGTTATTTTTCAAGCAAGTACTGTACGTTCCCCTCGGGAGCGAGTTGACGTGATGTTGTGGCTCTCTCGTGAAAATACTGTAATATTTTAGCAGTATTATGTTCTGCGGGTATTTTTGTACTGCTTTATGTTCATTAATACGAATGTTGGTAACTGTTTACGTAAACTTGTTAAAGTTTAACTTTTTTATACTAGCTGTTACCCGCGGCTTCCTTTGCATGGTCAATGGCAGTCTATACCATATACTATATATAGAGTTGTTTTGAAATCTTTGAAGTAATTAGATTTTTAATTTTTGAGAAACAATCGTGTCTGCCAACATATATATTTTGTTAATATGATTAAAGAATAAAGATAAGTTTTTTTTATATATCATTACATTAGAGGCCAGCTCAATCGGCTGGTTGTAAATGAGATTGGTTGCAAGTTTGAATCCCATTTAGTAATAATATATTATTATACCGCATTAAATAGTAAAGCTAGCCTTAGCTATAAGCTAACGAAATGTTGTATCAGCTTTACCCGAAATTTCAATATTCAGCAGTTATTTCAAAATAATAGTCTCCACGGTCCAGTATTAGATAATAGTACACACTGAACAAAATGTAGCTTCTACATACCAAGTGATATAGTCCAGTCACACTTTATTCCGTAGTGTCAAGACACTCCGTTCGTCGCTTTCCACCTGAATTCTAGACATTGTGTGAAGTGGCGAAAATCACCGCCACTGCTGTCTTACTAGAGTGAAAAAAAATATTTTTGTTAAATATACTCCCAATACATTTATGAAAATGTAATGTATGTAAGGAAAAATATTAATAATTTTACTAAAATTGGTGATGTGCATAGTATTAATACAAGATATAGGCTTAAAATTGTCGCCTTTAACTCGACTGCATCGAGTTCGTAATTCTTTAATGGTACAATGTGTACGCTTTTACAATAGGATCCCAGAAAATGTTCATAAATGTCATACCTATATCACAATTTAAAAAAGTTGTGAAAAGACGTTTGTGTGTTAAAGGCTATTACTTAATTAATGATTTTATAAATGACAAAACGCCTTGGAAATGAAATACTCGCTCCAGTCTATTTCAAAGGTATCATTAACCTTATTAGGTCACTGTTAAATAATGAAGTAGTGACTGTGGAAAAAAAAGACCCGCTGAGTTTCTTGCGCCGGTTCTTCCCAGGTCTGAGGCATTAAATTTAGTGAACCGGTGGTAAATTATTTGACGTTCAAAAAATTAAGCATGTAACTTCTTACTTTGAACATAATTATTCCCCCGTACGGGAATCGAACCCACAACCAATCGCGTTTACAGTTCTAATATCGATAATCGGGCTTAATGAACTTTTGATTGTTCTAAAAAGGTAAAGATCAATAAAAAAATATGAGAAAACATGTATTATTTAGATTTTCTTACAAATTTATTTGATTTTCATGAAAATCTATTTTTACCCACATTCTGTTTATACTGGGTAATGTGGAATGCTACTGCATATCTAATAATACGATGCAACGGACATGCAAGGTCACTCGTAAAACTTGACATTCCATGTGTATGGCTATTTTAAAAATTAAGAAACAGTTTATAAATAATTTCAATGCTTGAAAACTGATGTCAGAGGCTCTAGTAACCCTTAAAGTTAGTAAAAAATCAAAGGAAAGGTCATCAACAACAAGAACTACACAGAAGACATCGCTCTCATTGCATCTTCTGAAAGGGTTTGCAGACAATCTTTTCTTTTTGCTTCACGCTGTATCCCGCACATATCAGGATAGAGAGAGGAAATCAAAGAACCTAGTGTTAAGACACTCCGTTCTCTTTTAACATTTCCTTCCCACTTTCTCATACTCTTTCGGAAGTCAACAAATCGCTTTGCCTTGTTATCAGAGCAAGGAAATTAATGTTTTTTTTACTTCACGCTGTATTACGCATATAGCAGGGTAGGCACAGGGAACCAGAGAACCTAGTGTTAAGACACTCCATTCTCTTCCAAAATTTCCGTTCCCCACTTTCCGCCAAATTGAGGCATTGCATGTTAAGTGGCGGAACTCAAAGCCGCGCTTTGCCTTGTTATCAAACCCAAGAAATGAAAATACTAAATTTTACATTTCCTGGAGTGGGAATCGAACCCACAACCTGTCGCTTTACAGTCGCACGCTTGTGTCTCTGCGCCACGACAGACGTTAAATGTTTCTTATGTTTATTAATATTAACTATATATGTATGTATGTATTAATGTAGGTTATGTTATATAGAATTTTTCGTACCATCGTAAAAGTTGGGAGAACAAATTATTTCCCACTTCGCTCATAACATTCGTTACAGCATTAATGTATAAAAAGACGAGCGTAGCGTTAAGATTTGCCTTTTGTAGATGTTCCGTTTATTTTCATAGAAATTTTACATTAACTTGAAAATTTAATGTAAAATTCTGTGCTAAAGGCAAAGAGATTTAGTTATTTGTCACTTTGTTCTTCACTAGCTTTTAACCACGGCTTCGCTCGCAAGGTCAATGGCAGTCCATACTTCATACTATAGTGTATATAAGCCGTTAATTAAAGACTTTAAAGTAGGTAGATTTTTAATTTTTTTTTTACGAACAGTCATGTGTGCTAAAATATATATTTATAAATATAAAATACATACATACACATAATATACATACATAGCTTCACGCTGTATCCCGCATATAGCAATGTAGGCAGAGGGAACCTAGTAGCATTGCGTGCTGAGTGGCGGAACTCAACGCCGCGCTTTGCCTTTTTAAAAAAATCATTTTCTGGAGTGGGAATCGAACCCACAACCTGTCTCGTTTACAGTCGCACGCTTGTGCCTCTGCACCACGACAGACGTTTTTATTATTTTAAAATATTTCTTGTTAAATAAAAATATCCTATGCTCTTTTTAATCCCTATAAGAATATGTGTACAGAGTTTCATGATAATCGTTTGAATAGTTCTGGCGTAACAAACTAACAAACATTTACAATAAATATAGCTCATACTATCATACTTAAATATCATCAGTTCAAGTATTTCTAAGACGGCTATAGTAGGATTTTTTCAAATTTGGTTACGTAGAGAGAGGAGTGTAGACAGTGCAGGTGAACGTTAATGTGCAATTAAAAGGGGCCCCTTAAACCTAAAATGGGGTCCCAGGCACTCCCCAAGCTCCTCTCTTTGCAACGCTATGGGCACAGTGAATCCATGGATTGCTAAGTGAGTAAATTATGTCTTCTAGTGAGAATACGAATGAGGAACAAGTGCTCAGGTGGCTTACGCACGTCGAGGGGATGAGTGATGAAAGAATGGTAAGTCAGATATATGAAGCAAAGGTGAGCGGCAAGAGAGGTAGGGGGAGACATCAGTTGACTTTCGAGATCACAGTATCAATGATACTGGAGGTCACGTAAAAAGCATGAGGATCACCCGGTGGGTATGTATGAAGAGGTTAATAATTACTATGGAGGAAGCGATAGAAGTACCGTAGGACCGTAAGGACCGTAGCGTTTCTTCTGACTGATCTGACTACCCCGGTAGGCATAAAGCGTGAAGCTAAAGTAAAATTGTGACTTTGATAACAAAAATACCAGGAGAATATACGCTACTTGGAGTTACTCTGCTATATCGGTATACTAAAAAAAAACTGTAGACGATGCCAAAGAAGTATGCAGGAACCGTAACGTTTGGCGCTCCATTCTCTCTGCCCGGTAAGGATAAAACATGAAGCTAAGTAAATTCTGTCATAAAACATTCTTAATTGTTGCCACGATCGTTTGATTGATAAATGCCAGTACTACCTTCACTAAAGCTACATAAATTGAGATTAATGACGTCACTTTACACGAACAATTTGTACATGTATGGCAAAATAAGCTTTAATATTTTACATATTGGGGGAGACACCATTGTGGTGTATTTAGAGTCTGCATGTAGAACGATGGTTACGCGTTCAATTCTACTTAGGGGATTGTCTATAAATCAATTATTTAACCCCTGTTGTGGCGCAGAGGCAAGGGTGTACAGGTCAAAACGAGTCAAGTTACTCCGTTTTCCACTTTTTAGAATTCAAGACATTACTTGGATTTTTTTCTCTTTTTTTTTTTAACTTCAAGCTGTATCCCGCATATAGCAAGGTAGGCAGAGGGAACCAGAGAATCTAGTGCTAAGGCACTCCATTCTCTTTCAACAATTCCGTTCCCCACTTTCCGCCGATTTCAGGCATTGCGTGTTGAGTGGAGTGGGAATCGAACCCACAACGTCGCTTTACAGTCGGACACTTATGCCTCTGCGCCACGACAAGCGCTAATGATATAGGATAGAATATAATATTTCCTATATTATGAGTGATATAGGATAATAAAATAAATATAAGGAGAGAAAGGTATATCGTGTACAATAAACTAAGCTTTGTAGCTTGATGGGGTTAAAGTATTAAAGTTTAAAGCCTCTTAGGAAGTAACGTTGTTAACTGTTACTGTATAAATAAATCTATGTGCCTTAACTTTAATTTTTTTGTCGGTTTTATCCTTTATTTCCAATAACTGAATAAGCATAGAAGACCTAGTGTGAAAACACTCCGTTCTGCTTTTTCAAAAAAAATCGAAAATTCTCTTTTTTAAAAGAATTCGAAATATTGGGTGTCGAATAGTGGGGAACGGAGTGTATTAACACTAGGTTCTCAGGTAACCTCTGTCTATTCTGCTATATGCGGGATACAGTGTGAAGCTAAAAAAAAATTAAAACGTATTTAGATAGCTTTAGGTAAGCTGGTAAGGTAAAGAGTCAAGCATTAGTAAAAAAGTTTCCTTAGATGTTCATATGTGTGTCTGTGTTCAAGTAAAATATATAATACATGCTTTTTTATCTGTTATCCTGCTATTATTATAAGTGCGAAAGTTTCTGAGGATCAATGTATGTTTGTCACTCTTTCACTCAAAAACTACTGAACAGATTTAGACAAAACTTTACGGTTTTATAGTTTATTAAAAGATTTTTTTCTTAATTTCATTATTTAATTATTAATTTTGGTTACTTTTTTGACTGATTTGTTTATATTTTCTGAGAGGGTTTTGTACTAATAATCCGAATCACGATGATAAGTGTAAAATTCCCCTTCATAAAACTCTAATGTAATGTAAAAAATTGAAAGTCATGTAAATAAAGTAAATATAAAAAGAAATGAAAATAATAAATTAACCCAGTCGAGAATTAAGTGGGGAACGGAGTGTCTTAACACTAGGTTCCCTCTGCCTACCCTGCTATATGTGGGATACAGCGTGAAGCTATGTATGTATGTATGTATAAATTAATCCTTAAATATTCTTCGAAATTCTTAAGAATCAAGCGAATAAGAATGTCTATGCCTGGATAGCAACGCATGGCGTTGCGGTCAAAGTGTTTGAACGGCTTCTGAGAGGCGCGGGTTCAAGTTCCGGAGCGTTCAAATTATTATGTGTATTTATATTCTTCATATATTAAGTATATTAAATAACAAATCATTAAATTTTACACAAAAAAAAGAATAGTGCCTTCAAATAAAGTTAGTATTTTTTGGGTGGTAGGAGGTTCGTCCTCCGTCTGGCTCGCGACCACTATCATGTCAAAGACGAACCGCCAAATATCTTATGATGTGTTCCGGTTCGATGGCATGTAAGCCAGGTTTTCCCCTTTCCCACCCATCCTTTCCCCAAAATGTGGTGGTTCCGATAGCGGACTACTACATTATCCTCCCTTTCCATCTGTATCCTCTAGGTTGGCAACGCATCTAGTACATCTCTTGTGTTGTAGATGTTCATGGGCGAAGGTAACCACTTACCATCAGGCGGTACTTCTGCTCGTTTGCCATCCGGTATCCATAAAAAAAAAATAATAACTTAAAAAGAAAAATTATTACGAATAACTCAATATTATCCATCCTATTTTAACTATATTAGATGGGACCACATCAGAAGCAGTATCGTAAACTATCATTTGAAAAAAAGAATCATCTAAGTTGGTTCAATCAGTAAAAGGTATTTTAGAATAATCTAGAAACCTAAGTATTGTAGTAAAAGTAATAACAAAGTCATGTAAAAGTGTTATTTTTTTATGTGCATATCTTTTTAGACGGTGCAATTTTTATGGTTTTTTATATGATAGTTAGTTTTTTTTTAACTTCTCGCTGTATCCCGCATATAGCAGGGTAGGCAGAGGGAACCCGAGAACCTAGTGTTAAGACACTCCGTTCTCGTACAACAATTCTGTTCCCCACTTTCCGCCGAACTGAGGCATTGCATGATAGTTAGTCCTATTTAAATTTAGTAATGACTAGTTAAGTGGTTTTTTGAGTTATATGTAATTATTTTTTTTTATACATTTTATTTAAAGTCATTTTTTTTTTGTTTTTCCCACATTTATAACTGACTTAAAAAAAGAAGGGGGTACTCAATTCGACTGTATTATTTTATGTGTGTTATCACATAGCCTTTTACTGGGTAAACAAATTTTGATGTGGTTTCATTTAAATTTAATTAAGATCTGACGAATAGTTTTTGAGTTGTTTCTATTTTTGTTACATTTTTGTGAGATCATATCAGAAACAGTAGCTATCAACCGAAAAGAGAATCATCCAAATTGGTTCACCCAGTCGTTTAGAATAACCTTAAAATCTAATATTTTAGTAAAAGTAATAACAAAGTAAAGTACATTATAAAACTTGAGCTTTCAGCTTGAAGTGCAATTTCAAAGTACTACACATAGCCACCATTACTAAAATAAATACAAAAGTAGTATTACTTGCGTAGAGCAAACCATTATTACACTTAGTTCATGTTACTTTAAAGTAGAGGGGAGTTGTAAGTTGATGTAATAGCATTTTTTGTGATTTTTAACCGATTTCAAAAGAAGAGGTTCTCAAATTGTACTATAACTTTTACAATAGGATCCGAGAAAACGTCCGAGAACTTTCCAATTTGCAATTTAAAAAAAAATGTAAAAAGACGTTTGTGTGTTAAAGGTTACCTAATTAGTGATTTTATAAATGATAACACACCTTGGGAATGAAGTGCTCGCTCCAGTCTGTTTCAAAGGTAACATTGTCATTGATAAAGAATTGTAAACCATTATCAAATATAAAAAAAAAAAAAAAGAAAAGTCCCGCTGAGTTTCTTGCGCCGGTTCTTCTCAGGTCTGAGGCATTAAATTTAGTGAACCGGTGGTAAATTATTTGACGTTCAAAAAATGAAGCTTGTAACTTCTTTTTGAATAAAATTATTTGACTTTGACTTTGACTTTGAAATCCAATGCCTGTCGTAGCGAAGAAGCACAAGCGTGCGACTGTAAGCGTAAGAAACCTCTCGCGCTTACAGTCGCACGCTATGCGTGGGTGGGTTCGATTTCCACTCCAAGAAATGGAATTTTTCATTTGGGTTTGGTATCAAGGCAAAGCGCGGCGATGAGTTCTGCCACCCAACACGCAATGCCTCAATTCGGCGGAAAGTGGGAAACGGCATGCCTTAACACTAGGTTCCCTCTGCCTACCCTGCTATATGTGGGATACAGCGTGAAGCTATGTATGTATGTATGTATGTCATGTTACTTTGAAATAGAAGGGAATTGTAACTTAATGTATTAGGATTTTTAGCTATTTTTATTTAATTCCGCCACTAGAATGGCTTTAATTCGAGCGAAAAGGAGCGAACGAAGTGTGGTAACAACTAGGTTTACTGACTATCCTGCTATGCTGGATAAAGCATAAAACTTTTGGCCTTTTTCAAAGTAAATATAAATATGCGAAACAAATCTAAATAAAAATATTGTAACATTTCAGAATATTTCAAATAAACTAAAATATATGGGCGATCTTGTAATCCGCTTAGAAACTTACATATTGAAAAATGGACACCGAAATACATACTAGTACTCTAGTGTAGTTAAATGTAAAAGCATTTTTAAAAGTTTTTGATTCTTTAAAGCTCTTATCTGCAAATTTTAAATTAAACTCAGCTTTTGTGAAATATAATAAAATGTGTGAAATATATATATATATATATATATATATACGCCTGTCGTGGTGCAGAGGCACAAGCGTGCGAGTGTAAGCGCGACAGGTTGTGGATTCGATCCCACTCCGGAAATGGAAATTTTTTCATTTCACAGGTTTAACAAGGCAAAGCGACGTTGAGTTCGCCACTCGGCACGCAATGCCTCAATTCGGCAAAGTGAGAACGAAGTGTGTCTTAGCACTAGGGAGTCCCTCTGCCTACCTGCTAAATGCGGGATACAGCGTGAAGCTATCATAATCTCATGTATGTAAATATTTATATTTAAAATAGCCACTTCAAGCTACACTAGGTTCTCAGGTTCCCCACCACTACCTTTTCATATAGGATCACAGCGTGAAACTAAAATAATGAGAATCGAATTCAGCCAATCGCGTTTACAGTGCCAGCACTGCACTATTATGTATATCTATCTTACAATATAGTTTCCACTTTATAATGCCATGCTTTACTCATTTGAAAACTTGCATGTCGCGTAACAACATAACAACTTTAGCATCATGTGTGTGATCCTTGTACAGCAGTTTTGCTACATTAACTTACGATTAAGCAGTGAATACTATATGATGGAATCGATTAAATATAGTAAATTTATATGAAAATTTTACTTTTGGTCAAGTTTCGGATGTTGCGAAGATAAATCAACATAATGATGTTGCAGGCTATTCATCATAAAGCAGCTCGTCTCCAAATTCAATTAACAAGAAATCATGAAGCACTATCGATATAAAGAATGGTGAAAGATGGATTCACCCAGTAAAAGATATTACATTATTTTCCTATAATAGGTAAAGTGAGTAAATAATTAAATTTAACAAAACAAAAACTGGCTTAAAGTCTTTCCTAAAAGTGAGTATTACAATAACTCCAAATACCTGAGTTCAGATCTTAAAAAACTAAATATCTGGCGTTGCTGTAACACCGTTATCTTTGTGTCTCCCTTTATATAAACATGGATGTAACTATGGTGGTGTGATAACATTTATTTGTTAATATACTTTTTATGCATTATTTTGAATTTTACCAAGTTTCATGCTCCTCCGTCCGTGAAATTTTCGTAAAAAGGGATCCAAAGTTTTTGCTTCACGTATTTATATATAGATAGTCGAATTGCCTTCTTCTTTCTTTGAAATCAGTTAAAAAAAACCTTACATTTTCTCTTGGTAATTTCTTACTCCTCCTAGTAGAGGAAATAAACAAGGAGTTATAAAATTTTTATATTCCTTTCCTGGAGTGTCCTAACACTAGGTTCTCTGGTTCTCTCTGCCTACCCTGCTATATGCGGGATACAGCGTGAAGTTGACAAAAAAAAAAAAATTTAGACGATTTCAAACTATTTTTCATAACTTTACAGACTGGACTTGGTAGACACAGCATATCTTTGTTTCGCCTGTTGCGAGTTGATATGTAGGTGATATGAGTTGAAATAGTACATATGTTAAAAATAGATTTCATTTATTACTATGCACCATTTCCTAGTGTAGTAGCATTTGGCAAGTGGACAGCTCCAGCTTTATATTTAGTAACGTCGAGGTAAGGACGTCTTGTCTACCTGTTGTTTCATTTGATATTCTATGATTGTTTAGTATGAACAGTAAAAATTTGAAATAATAACTATAGCTAAAAATAAGTTGTAACAAGCATATACGAATTTCAGCGTAGCAGGGTAGAAGTTATGGTTTAGTGGACAGAGAGCTTGGACGGTTTCCAAGAGGCGCGGGTTCGAGTCCCGCTACGTAATTTTTTTGTAAAAAAACCAAAATAATAAATATTTTTTGTCTTGTGTGAATGTCACTTTAAGAATATAAAAAAATATAAAGTACTAGACTAGTCTACTAGTGACCCTGCTAGGGTAGGCAGAGGGAACTAGAGAACCTAGTGTTAAGACACTCCATTCTCTTTCAACAATTCCGTTCCCCACTTTCTGCCGAATTGAGGCATTACGTGTTGAGTGGCGGAACTCAACACCGCGCTTTGCCTTGTTACCAAGCACAAGAAATGAAAATACTAAATTTACATTTCCTGGAATGGAAATCGAACCCACAACCTGTCGCGTTTACAGTCGCACGCTTGTGCCTCTGCGCCACGACAGGCGTTAAATTTTGGTGATACATTCTAATTATTAAGTTCTTATACACCCAAAGTTTATGAATAAATGATTATTATTATTATTGTAATATGTATGTATAATTTTCTTTATCGAAATACGTCGAAATTCTTACACACATGTTACAATTTATTCGGAGGTCATCGATCTTTTTTTTAATGTATATTATTTTCATTTCTTGGATCTGGCACACAAACAAACAAGGTGGTGACAAGGCAAAGCGCGGCGTTCAGTTCCGCCGCTCAGCAAGGAATACCTCCGTTCTGTGGAAAGTGGGAAACGGAAGTGTTAAAAGAGAACGAAATGTCTAACATTAGGTTCTCCGGTTTCCTCTGCCTATCCTGATATGTTAAAAAAAATCTTTCTTCAATAAGGTATAAGTTCTCATCCAAGTACGTCGAAATTCTTATACACTTATTGCAGCTTATTTTTAACCGACTTCAAAAAATGCAGGTCATCAATCTCTTTTTTATGTATATTACCGCATAACTTTTTACTTTATGAAACAATTTTGATGATCTGACATATAGTTTTTGAGTTATTCGAAATAATTTTACTGTTTAATTCATTTAATTTCTCGTCTTTTTTCTTATAATATTAATTATAACTTAATTAAAGTTTTTATAAAGAAATTTCTTATGATGTTCCAACTTTCTTGCAACGAACCATCATTTCCTTTCTATTTACAATAAGTCCCTTATTAAAGATTTTCTGCAAGAGATTGCCTGAAGCAATAAGAACGCCTTTGCATACGATTTTTTTACACTTTATAGGTACTCTGTGATTTTTCCGTACTTTTTATGATTTGTTTGTGCAATAAAGAGATCTTATGTTAAAATATATTTAACAGTTAATTATAATTTAATATATTAAATTATTAAATTTGAATCTCTAAAACATTTTTACTTAGATTACCGTTTCACGCTTTTTATCGGTTGGCAGAGAAAAGAGATATCAGGCACTCTTTTCTCTATTTATAAAAAAAAATTTATAATTATTATACAATATTATTATATTTTGTTGTTGGTTCGATTCCTACTCCAGGAAATTAAATTTTTCATTTCCTGGGTTTGGTAACAAGGCAAAGCGCGGCGTCGAGTTCCGCCACTCAGCACGCAATGCCTCAATTCGGCGGAAAGTCCCCACTTTCCGCCTTAATCGGAGTGTCTTAACACTAGGTTCCTTCTGCCAATCCTGCTATATGCGGGATACATTGCGTGCTGAGTGGCGGAACTCAACGCTGAGCTTATATGTGGCCTCTATAAATATTTAAAAATTTGAAAAATGAAGATAGCAACGTGCTTCTTTATTTATTATGCAAAAATGTTCGATGTATGTTTATAGATAGGAAAATACAGGCAAATAGTACTTTTGATGATACACAAAAACATAGAAGCATCAGAGAGAATCTATTGTCAAGACACTCATCAAATAGATATCGAAATATTGTGTGATACGCGTAACTCAACGCCTTAAGTTGTTTTACCAGAGACAGAAAACTAACCCCTTAAGTGGGAATGACGAGTGTCGCCCGCAAACATTTTCTGTGCCAAATTCGACATTGACGGGCTATGCCCGCCGCGTATTTAAATGTTTCAAAAGCAATAGATCCACATTTTTATAAATATACTCATTAAAGCTAAAATATTTTAGTTTTATTTTCTGATAACACCCGCACAGAGTTGCATTCAAATTAAATAGTCTGAGCACGCATGCATGCATGTTTCTTCGAAATTAAATCGTAAGGCAAGGGGCTAATATAATTTAAAAAAAACAGACGAGACTAGTACTTTTAAAGATACAAACATATTATATATATGTAAAGAATGTAATGATTCATTTGAAACATGACGCTACAAGCATCATCTGATCATAGTTGGCAAAAGTCACAGTCTTAGTTACGTTATTTATATGATAAGCGTGAATAAGTTGATATTTCAAAAAAATGTACTTCTTAGGGCAGATATTTTTATTTGTCAATTCTGTTTGCATGAGATTTGAATATTATTTTAGCTGAAAGTGTATCATTTGTTTATTTTTTTTTGTATTTAGTCATTTATTCAATAAAACAATCTTAATTGCCTATTTATGTTTTACACGCAATGCCTCAATTCGGCGGAAAGTGGGGAACGGAATTGTTGAAAGAGAATGGAGTGTCTTAACACTAGGTTCTCTGGTTCCCTCTGCCTACCCTGCTATATACGGGATACAATGTGAAGTTAAAAAAAAAAGTTTTAAAAATTGCGTGTTTAGAGATCATCTTAGACAAAATAATTAACATTTAAAAAAAATCTACTACAAATAGCGTTCACTAAAAAGTTAAAATTTTACGAATGACTCAAAAACTACACGTCAGATCTTAACTACATTTAATTGGTACCATGTAAGTTTCTCTAGCCATCATATGAAAAAAGAATCATCAAAATTTCTTCACTCAATAAAAAGCTATGTAATAACACACAAATAAAAAAAATACAATCGAATTGAGAAAATTTTTCTTTTTTTTTTTATGGATACCGGATGGCAAACGAGCAGAAGGACCGCCTGATGGTAAGTGGTTACCTTCGCCCATGAACATCTACAACACAAGAGATGTACTAGATGCGTTGCCAACCTAGAGGATACAGATGGAAAGGGAGGATAATGTAGTAGTCCGCTATCGGAACCACCACATTTTGGGGAAAGGATGGGTGGGAAAGGGGAAAACCTGGCTTACATGCCATCGAACCGGAACACATCATAAGATATTTGGCGGTTCGTCTTTGACATGATAGTGGTCGCGAGCCAGGCGGAGGACGAACCTCCTACCACCAAACAAAATCTTTCTTGAGATAGGTTAAAAACTGATATGGCAAGGGTTATAAAGTTGTTATAAATATTTACATGAAAGGGCACTTGAACCTGCGACCTCTATAAACAGATAATCCAGCCAAAAATCTGTTGCGAACATTTTATTCGATCGTTTCATCCCACGTAGCGGTCTTTGCCAAGTACATTATGGTTGCAATATAAAATTTAAATAAGTATATTTTAAATAGAAATTGATAGGTAATTTACTTTGAACGAGTAATAAAGTTGTTTTAAAAAATCTTTTCAGCTTTCTTAAAAGAATATCATTGAGTTTTTACCCGACTGTCAGAGGAGGGTTATGTTTTTCGCGCGTATCATGTATGTTCTTTATTACCTCATATCTGCCAAACCCCTGGACCAAATTATACAATTAAGGTGACGTTAGATAGGTATTGACACTCCAAGTGTTCTTAGATATGTAATGTCACTTTTAATACAATATGGCGCCCTCTTGAGGCAATTACGTCATGAATAAAAATAAAAAAAATCGTTGATGTGGGGCGTCAAATGAAAGGACATAATTAGCTCATTTAAAATATATAACACGTAACTAGCTTTTATAGCTTACTTTCTTTGTATTTGCTTCCTAAGTTTGAAGAATTGGTTCAGTCGGGTTTTTGTTCTTCAAGACACTCCGTTCACCGTTTTCCGCCCGAATTTTAGATATTGTGAGGCAAATGGCGGAACTCAACGCCAATGCCAAATGAGAGTAATATTCCTATTTAATATTATAAATTTAAATGTAACTTTATTTGTTACGCTTTCACATCAGAACTACTAAATCTGAACTCAACTTATCATAATACTTTGTACACATACTCTTGGAAGTATTGAAAAGGACATACGATACTTTTTATTTTAAATTAACACATTTTAGCATTATACAATATATTACGTAGTGTAACTGCCACTAATTATGCCAGCAATGCTGCGGGTAACAGCAAGTTCTCTATATAAATACGTGAATCAAAAATTTTGGATCCCTTTTTACGAAAATTACGCGAACGGAGGAGCATAAAAGTTGGCACACTTATAGTTACATATATAGAGAAGAAGTGTAGAAAGCTAATATATTTTTTAAATAATGCATAAAAAGTATATTAAATTAATAAAATAAATGTTACACACACTATCTTGGTTTGACATTCATGTTTATACAAAGTGACATAGACATTACAAAAAACTTCTTCAAAAGGGGAATAAATAGGTTTTTGAAGGGTCGGCAACGCGTAAGTGATGCCCCTGGTGTTCCGCAAGCGTCCATAGGCCACGGTAACCCAACCTACCATCCGTTGGGCGTAATTGCCTTGTTGCCCACCGTCGTGGTATAAAAAAAAAAAAAAAAGACAATGCGTTTTTAATGTCAACGGTGACACTATTAATACACCAGAAACACTTTCCATTGTGCTGACCCACAACGGACATAAAACTACTGGCTATAGAAACCTGAAATTTCGTATATTTAACTCCTTGGGGAGTATCTGGAACACTATTTGAGAATTTCAGAAAAGCCCTGAAAATGAAGTCACGGAATACAGAATACGGAACTTCTAAGAATACAGAATACATTTATGTAGATACATAAAGTTTCGCTGATAAATAATCGCTTGAGTGGTTTGAAACTTGTATTGTATAATATACGAAGGATATACGAAGTGCTATCATGGATAAATTACATAAAATATTGATAAATTACATTCTATGATTTTTTTTTTAGCTTCACCTTTGTATCCGCATATAGCAGGGTAGGCAGAGGAACCTGAGAACCTAGTGTTAAGACACTCCGTTCTCTTTCAACAATGCCGTTCCCCACTGTTCACCGGATTGAGTTATTGCGTGCTGAATGGCGGAACTCAACGCCGCGAATTCGCCTTGTCACCAGAACCAGGAAATGAAACATTTCCTGGAGTGGGAATCGAACCTACAACTTATCGTGTTTACAGTCACGCTCGTGTCTTTGTGCCACGACGTCGAAGGCGTAAATAAATAAATATATTATGTGTTATTCCAAATTATAAGCTACATACATTACTATAAAGCTTCACCTAAATCCGTTCAGTAGTTTTTGTGTGAAAGAGCAACAGACATCCAAACACACAAATTTTCGCACTTATAATATTACTAGTATATACTAGAGACTAAGATTTTATTATAATTCTCACCTACGCTTATATGTCTGAATGTTGAATCTTTTTTTAGCTACAGCAAAACTCGGATCGCTTTAGACGGAAGAACCCAGTGTGGTTTTGTTACGCGCGCGCACTACAGTAAGTGTTATTTATATAAAAAAAATATATTTCGAACTAAAAGTAATGAAAATTACATATATTTTCATATATTAAATGTAAAAAATTCATATATTAAATGAAACTATCCTGTAAGTATTACGAACTAGTGTAGTGCTCGAAACGTTGGGTTTCCAAAAATGTATTTCCGAAGATTAAAGTATATAAATTCGGTTTAAATAGTTTCATTTAATAATTGAAATGTAATACATTTTCAATTTAAATGTAAAATATGTGTATATGTGTTTTTGGGTCGAAATATAGGTGAAGGTCTTTATAAAATTTGGCGTGGAATTCGGTTTTCTATTTTTATGTTTGTCTAACGTGATTGTGATTAGTGATGTGCTTTTTTTATTTTTTTTTTATTTTGGTAAAGTATATGGAATTCGGTAATAAGATGTCAACTTTCATTTATATTCATTTATAATTCATACATTATTTAAATTATTAAATTTAACTATAAAGTATAATTTAAATTAGCGACTACTTTTATTTATTTGAAAGTATATTCTTTATTTAACATATTTATAGTTTCAAATTCAAGTGTAAAGTAGAACGTGTCTTAACTTTATGTTTTCTCTGCTATGCAAAAATACATCATACATACATAGCTTCACGCTGTATCCCGCATATAGCAACGTAGGCAGAGGGAACCTAGTGTTAAGACACTCCAATCCCCACTTTCCGCCGAATTGAGGCATTGTGTGCTGAGTGGCGGAACTCAACACCGCGCTTTGCCTTATTACGAAACCCAGGAAATGAAAAATTCCATTTCCTACAGTGGGAATCGAACCCACAACCTGTCGCAAAAATACGTGAAGCAAAGGAAAAGGAATAAAACTTTACCAGGTCTGAATAAATTGATAAATAATTTCAGGCTTACCTGTATATTTTGTATGTCATTTAAATGCGATTTGATTTTTCAAACATTTTTAGGTATAAACACAAAAGTGAAGAAATTGAATTATTTACCTATAAAAAAACAAATTCTAGTGTTAATATTATATTTAAATTATTAACGTTAACGTCTATCGTGGCGCAGAGGCACAAGTGTGCGACTGTAAACGCGACAGGTTGTGGGTTCGATTCTCACTCCAGGAAATGTAAAATTTAGTATTTTTATTTCTTTGGTTTGGTAACAAGGCAAAGCGCGGCAAAAAAAAAAGACAAAACACTCAACACGCATTGCCTTAATTCGGTAGAAAGTGGGGAAAGGAATTGTTGAAAGAGAATGGAGTGTCTTAACGCTAGGTTCTCTGGTTCCCTCTGCCTACCCCGTTACATGCGAGATACAGCGTGAAGTTAAAAAAAAATAATAATCAATGTTTTAACATAAAAAGAAAGCCGATTGCAAAGAAATATACAATATTACGAATAACACACAAAAAGTTCTAGTAAGAACTACAATATAAAAAAAAAAGAATCATAACTCACCCAGAAAAATTATGCGGTTACCCTCATAAAAATGAAGTCGCAGTGATATATACCTTCTATTTTTAAATCAGTTAAAAATTGTATATGCAAATTGACTTATCAACATATTCACGCTATATATATATATATATATATATATATATATATATATATATATATATATATATATATATATATATATATATATTACCTAACTTTATAACAATTACCACCGGCCGTGTAAGTAAGCAACTCTATACAAAACTGATGTCGGATTGACGTTGTTTAATTACACTTGCGACTAATAATCAAATGTTACGTATACGTAACTTTGAAGCGTTTTGCGTCAATTATATGTGTTTATTGTCATATATAGTGGAGGTTATCGTGGCACAGTGGGACGGCGTGAGTGTAAATGCGATTGGTTATGAGTTCGATTCCCACTCGAAGCAATGATTATGTTTAAATTATTTTAATTTATCCACAAAGTCTTGAATTTTGGCGGAAAACCGAGAACGGAGTGTCTTTACTTTGTCTCTATCTACTCTACTATACGGGCAAAACTTTTTTTTTAGCTTTACACTTTACCCCTAGAATCGAAATCGAATCTAATATCAAGGCTCTACATAATACGCGGATTTATTAATATATTTAAATAATTTTCATTTTCCTGCTTTTTTCTTGTCGGAATAAGACGAAAGGCGATGTTGCGTTTCGCCACTTAATATGCAATGTTTAGAGTTCGAACGCAAGGTGGAAAACAAAGTGTTATGACACTACGGTACTATGATTGATGAAAAAAAAGTTTTTTTTTTAACTTCACGCTGTATCCCACATATAGCAGGGTAGGCAGAGAAAACCCGAGAACCTAGTGTTAAGATACTCCGTCCTCTTACAATAATTCCGTTCTCCACTTTCCGCCAAATTGAGGCATTGCGTGTTGAGTGCGAACTCAACGCCACGCTGCATTACCAAACCCAGAAGTAAGAAAATACTAACATTTCCTGGGTGGAATCGAGACCCACAATCTGTCGCGTTTACAGTCGCACGCTTGTGCCTCTGCGCCAGTCAGGCGTACGGTACTACGATTAACAAAAAAAAGTATGAAGCTATAAAGTATACAAATATATACGTATATATATGATTAATAAGAACTGATCTTTGTCACAAAACAGATATGATTTTATATATATTTTACGATTTTACCCAAAAACTTAAAGCTCGAAGGACCTATAAAGGGAACAATAAAATATAGCACAAATATATTCAGCCTTATCTGTACGATTGATATGCGGAACCTTACAAAAGGTAATGCCAAGGGACTGGAAGGGAATATATTAATAAATGTCAAATATTAATAACTATGCCATTGTTGGTGTGTGGATTTTTAGTAAAATTAATGTTTATATTTTATTTTTTTTTTTTAATTTGATTAGATATGTGGCGTTAAGTTCCGCCACTTAACGTACACAACTATTTCATGACGCAGTGAAAAATCATATGACTGTAAACACTTAACATTTATATGTTCGATTTCGTTAGAATGATTATATTTAAGTTTTTCATTTTCACGTTCTGGTAAGACAGAGCGCGGTGTTGAGTTCGGCCACACAACATAATGTTTAAATTTGAAGCGGCAAGCGGAGAATGGAATTTCTTGACATTAAGGCTCTCTCCTCTAGCTACTACAGTAGCTAGAGGTGAACGTTTAAAAAAGGTAAGCCGGTAGGGTGGAAACAGGTATATATTTAGATAAGCCGGTATATTTTCAGAAGCCGGTGCGCTATATTTAGGGAATCGGTATATTTTTAGAGGAGCCGGTATTTATATTTAGGGAAGCCAGTAGAGGATGTAAAGTTATTTAGTAATTTTATTGAATTTTGTTGGTGACCTTTTTTTAGGTTTCATACTTGTTGTTTTTCAAAGTCACTTCCAAATTTTTCCAAAAAATTATTGTTATTATAAGGTAGCTGGTGGAAACAAATTGTTATATGGACGCCTCGCCACTCTGCTACTATGCGGGCTATAACGTAAAGCTGCAAATAAAAGTAAATATAAATAACAGAATTGGTAATGTTGATAGCCTTGTCATGGGCATCCTGTGTTATTCCTCCATAATTGTATCTTCTCACGCGATACTATCGATTGGTTGATACATTTTTTTTCTTCAAGCTTCACACTGTATCCCGCATATAGCAGGGTAGGCAGAGGGAGCCTGAGAACCTAGTGTTAAGACACTCCGGTTCTTGAGATTTTCGTTCCCCTCCTTTAATGATTTCATGAAAAATAAATATTTTTTACTATTAAAATATATAATATTGAATTGAAAAGAAAGAGGGTCTTAATAATTAAATTTCTTAATACAATGAATACAAACAATATAAAATGTACTAATAAATAACATTATTACAAATAACTCAAAAACTACTCATCAGATCTTAACTAAATTTAAATAGGATCACATCAGAAGCACTAGCTATCATATAAAAAAAAAATCATCAAAATTGGCTCACCCAGTAAAAAAATATACAGTAAAACACATAAAAAACAGTTGAATCGATAACGTCCTCTTTATTTAAGTCGGTTAAAAATACGTTTACCAATAAAGGTATTAATTCGAAATCAATTAATCTGTTCACATTAGCTTTGTTTAACACAAATATGATAGGTAATGTATACGATGAAGATTTCAACGAAAAGAAAGGAAATTAACTTTAAAAAAAATTAACTAATAATAAATATTATAAAGAATAAAAAAACCCTACTGAACCATTTCCTTAAATTTAGAAAGCAAATACAAATAAAGTAGTTAGGTGGTTTTGTTAGGTGGTAGGAGGTTCGTCCTCCGACTTGCTCGCGACCACTATCATGTCAAAGACGAACCGCCAAATATCTAATGATGTGTTCCGGTTCGATGGCATGTAAGCCAGATTTTCCCCTTTCCCACCCATCCTTTCCCCAAAATGTGGTGGTTCTGATAGTGGACTACTACATTGTCCCCCCTTCCATCAGTATCCTCTAGGTTGGCAACGCATCTACAACATCTCTGGTGTTGTAGATGTCTATGGGCGAAGGTAACCACTTACCATCAGGTGGTCCTTCTGCTCGTTTGCCGTCCGTTATCAATAAAAAAAAAAAAAAAAACAAATAAAGTAGGCTATAAAAGCTAGTTACGTGTTATATATTTGAAATGCCCTAATTAAGTCCCTTCAATTGATACCCCACACGGTACACATTAACGATTTTTATGTTTCTATTCATAACGTAATTGCCTCTAGAGGGCGCCATATTGAATTTAGAATGATTTCACATATCTAAGAACACTTGGAGTATCTATACCTATCTAACGTCACCTTAATTGTATAAATCAGTCTAGGGGTTTGGAAGATATGAGGTAATAAAAAATATTACAAGCATACATGATACGTACGAAAAACATAACCCCCCCCTTACAGTCGGATAAAAAGTACAATTATTACGAATAACTCAAAAACTACTCATAAGATCTTAACTACATTTAAATGATGGTCCCATCAGAAGCACTAGATACTTATTTTAAAAAAAATCATCGAAATTAATTTTATTCAGTACAAAATATTCCTTTTTTACAGTCGGTTAAAAAGCGAATACGTTTACCAATAAAGGTATTAATTCGAAATCAATTAATCTGTTCACATAAGCTTTACTTAACACAAATATGACACGTAATGTATACAAATTATATATTGGAATCTGTATTTAGTTTTACGCTAGTCACGTTCATATCATATTATTAAATTATTCATATTGGAAATTTAACAATTGTTAAATTTCATTATTTATGCCAATTGCATGTTTGTTATGAGACCATCGGGAGTGGGAAAGCCTGTGATTGATTACACGATTAGTTGTGGATTCGATTCCCGTTTTGGGGAATGATTATGCTTAAACGCTTGTCGTGGCGCAGAGGTACAAGCGTGCGACTGTAAACGTAATAGGTTATGGGTTCGATTCCCACTCCAGGGAATATAAAAGTTTAGTATTTTCATATCCTGGATTTGGTAACAAGGGAAAGGGCGACGTTGAGTTCCGTTATTGAGCACGCAATGCCTCAATTCGGCGGAAAGTGGGGAACGGGGAGTCTTAACACTAGGTTCCCTCTGCCTACCTAGCTATGTGCGGGATACAGCATGAAGGTATATATGTATGTGATATCTAATAATCTGGAAGAGATTACTTGTGTAATAAGGCCGCCATTGCATATTTACTTTAAATATTACTAATTTAATTCATATTCCTTATGTGCAATAAAGTATAAATATATATATATATATATATATTATATATTTATTATTATAGTCTAGTTAACGCCTGTCGTGGCGCAGAGGCACAAGCGTGCGATTGTATACGCGTCAGGTTGTGGGTTCGATTCCCACTCCATGGAAATGTAAAATTTAGTATTTTCATCTCTTGGATTTGGTAACAAGGCAAAGCGCGGCGTTGAGTTCCGCCACTCAACACACAATGCCTCAATTCGGCGGAAAGTGGAGAACGGAAGTGTTGAAAGAGAACGGAGTGTCTTAACACTAGGTTCTCTAGTTCCCTCTGCCTATCCCGCTATATGCGGGATACAGCGTGAAGTTAAAAAAAAAACAGTCTAGTATTGAATTTTGGATCCTCATAGTTTTTAAAAGACCTAATTATTACATTATATATTTATTACCTCAAGAAGACAATCTTAACTTCTCGACTTATACCCACATAATAAACAGTCTACGTGATAATTAGAAGCCTTAACCTTTTAGATAAAACGAATATCATTTCTCCCAATTCCCTATCACACGTTTGTCTTATGGGACAACAATTATGGGTTCCAATCCTAATAGACCAAGGCCATGGTCACGTTGTTATTACATACAAAAGTTATTAAGACTAGATGTTGGTTTATTGAATATTGTGTTGTAATTTATTATTTATTGGATTATAGATGATATCGAAATGGAATGATAATATTTTATATTTTGTAAGATATTTCTAAGGTGGCATTCGTTAATTTGCTTTAAATTTGGTCAGGTAGAGAGAGGGGCTTTGACTGTGGTGATAGGCTGAAGGGGCTCCTGACATACTTAATGTATTTAAAAGGGGCCCTTTAATCCTACACTTGGGTCGCAAGTCCCAAGTAATGATCTTATTTCCTCTCCTTATATTGCTATGGTTTTCACACCCGTATGGCGAATCCATGGAATACTAAGGAGTCTCTTTTCTGTATTTTATTGTTGTTTTGGCTTTACGGAGGAATTATCTTATTTTTTATATTGATTTTTAAAATAGATGGAGGATATGAATTGAATGGAATCTTTTTTTTAATTCAACAAAAAAAATATTTTATTTTATTTTATTCAATTCGATTAACTATCACACATTTTTTTATAACCAAATACTACTAGTATTTACTTCTACAACTACTATTTCCCTTACTTAAAAGCGTTGCCTTAGTGATATATATATTTCACTTTATACAAAAGCGGTTATTGGATTAACATTGGTTGTGTATATATTATAATATTATTTTTACTTAATATATATTCTTTAGTAATTATATAGGGTTTATTCAAGCAGCTTCACGCTCTATCCCTCATAAGCTAGTCACAGAGACCTAGAAAACCAAGACACTCTTTTCTTCACTTTCCGCCGGAAATCGAGACATTGCGTTGAGTGGCGGAACTCAACGCCGTGCGTTTTCTAATCATAATAATAAGATAATGATGATAATAGATTTTTTTTATTATTTTAATATAAAAACACAACAAAAAATTAAAAAAACTGTACGTATAATAATATCTATATGTATATAAGTAACCATAAATAAAATAATCTTGCTTAGAGAATACACTCTTGTATAGATTCACGTTTCCGTAATGGCGTTCGGAAGTCCAAATGATTCTCTTCCTTATATGTATATCGTACTATCATATAAAATATTACTCATTTACCGTATATTGTGCTTCTGGCTTGGACGTGGAGGTTTTTGTTATATTTTTTATATATAGGTTTTGACCTAAAAAATAAATAATTTCCGCCTGTCGTGGCGCAGAGGCACAAGCGTACGACTGTAAAGGCGACAGGTTGTGGATTCGATTCCCATACCAGGAAATATTAGTATTTTCATTTACTGGGTTTGGTAGCAAGGCAAAGCGCGGCGTTAAGTTCCGCCACTTAACACGCAATACCACAATCCGGCGGAAAGTGGGGAACGGAATTATTGTAAGAGAACGGAGTGTCTTAACACTAGGTTCTCAGGTTTCCTCTGCCTACCCTGCTTTATGTGGGATACAGCGTGAAGTTAAAAAAAAATGAAAATTATTGAGAGATTATAAATTATTTTGTATTGTTATTTTACCATTAACTTAAGATACAAATTATACAATAAAATATTTATTTCCAGGTGCGCCGCGCTATATCACAGAATGATCTTATGAAACACATCAAGATGTTGCCCAGTTTCAATTAGAAGGTAAGATACTGTTTTTGCTCGTTACGGCTTTAGTTAGCGGTCGGTCATTATTCATAGAAGGTCCATTAATTATGTTTTTTTTAATAAAAAAAAGATAATTAATATTGGAAATGTTACTATAATGTTGGGTAAGTAATTATGGTGTTTGTATAATACAAAAAAACGCAGCTTCACGTTTTATCCCGCATAGCAGGGTAGTCAGTGACTCTGTTAAATTCAAGATACTGCGGTTCTCAACGCCGCCCTTTGTCTTACTAGAGCTGAAAAATATAATATATATAATAGTTTCCGCGAATGGGAACCGAATCCACAGTCAATCGCATTTACAGTGGCTTCGATACAATCACTATGAGTAGGTTCGAGCTTACATTTTTATCCCACGTAATTAACATGCTTTTGTTAGCTTCACTCGTATCAATATTAATGTAAAAAAAACACACACATCTTGATTTGTCAAAAATTGCACATGAGTCCGGATACATTGAAGATACCATTTCATCTTATGAACACGATGTCGGTGTTATGTCGACCATGATAGCAAGAAAGTGATATTAAACAAAGAAAATAATATTAATCGAAGTTTTATTCAGTTTAATTTTTTAACTGTTTGTGAATTTTATAATAAGTTTTGAATTATAATTGTAAAAATGGAAAAATTGGAAATGTAAAATTTAGTATTTTCATTTCTTGCCTCAATTCAGCGGAAAGTGGGGAACGGAAATGTTGAAAGGGAATGGAGTGTCTTTACACTAGGTTCTCTGGTTCCCACTGTCTACCCCGCTACATGCGGGATACAGCGTGAAGTTAAAAAAAAATTGTAATTGTACTTTCCACATTTGTTTTTAATTTTTGTGATTAATTTTATTCCAGAAGTGTTTTGACACTAGGATATAGTGTAGACACTCTCTGACTACCCTACTGAGCAGGTAGAAGCTTGAACGAAAGAAAATAATAACAAACCATAAAACCATGCATGAACATATATGGATAAGAAACAAAAATTATACGCAGACATACTATGATTAAGCAGCTAATAATAAATTTACGTGGTGTAATTCAAATGCATATATGCTTACAACTTTCTATTTCTATACAGGTAATGTGCGTCACTCCGCCCATGTCTCTACGAGTATTTACAATGTATTACATCACTTTACTCTCCATTTTTTTTTAATTTACTTATTCATTTATATTTTTTAGGTAAAATATTTTATTTAACGAGGCCACAGAATAATAATTAAAAAGAAACAAATACATACATACATAGCTTCACGCTGTATCCCGCATATAGCAGGGTAGGCAGGAAACCTAGTGTTAAGACACTCCGTTCCCCACTTTCCACCGAATTGAGGCATCGCGTGATGAGTAGCAGAACTCCACGCCGCGCTTTGCCTTGTTACCAAACCCAGGAAATGAAAAATTCCATTTCATGGAGTGAGAATCCACCCCACAATCTGTCTGAGTGCCTCTGCGCCACGACAAGCGTTTATTTATATTTTTTAGGTAAAATATTTTATCTACCGAGGCCATAGAATAATAATTAAAAAGTAAAATTATTACTAATAATTGTTAAAAGACTTGTCTTCCGTCTTTACTAATTTTATTACTGGGACCACATCACAAGCACTAGCTATCATATAAAAAAGGATGTTCAAAATCGGTTCACCTAGTATAAAATCGCGGTAGCACACAAAAAATATAAACAAATTGAGTTCATATCTTCAATCCTTAATCCCTACTAATATTCCAGATGTGAATGTAAGTTTATTTGTTACGCTTTCACCCCAAAACTACTCAACCGTTTATCATGAAACTTTATACACAGTATGTGTAAGTTACTTAGAGGTATTAAAAAGGACATACGATATTTTTATAACGAACAAAACACAATAAAACAATTTAACCAATAAAAAAATTGAAAATCCAGCTGCTTCAAAGCCTTCAAATGAACGCATACACTATACACTATAGTATGTAGTATGGACTACCATTGACGAGCGAAGCCGCGGGTAACAGCTAGCAAAAATATAATTCGTAAATTGCTATGACAGAGCTATCCAATTATTTCATATGACATAACTCAAACATGTATATATATATAACTACTGTACGTCACTCCTCACTCCTGGCACCTGCGTCTTCCTATGCACTATGTATGGAGCTTAATATAGATGTGTTGAAATAATATTTAATACTAGTTCTAGCCTGTGATTTCTTTTATGTGTTTTTGGCTTTATGACCCGAGCCATTTTACTTTTTACGTTTTTCACGTTTTAACCGTTTTTTAAAAAGGAGGTTCTCAATTTGATTGGTTTTTATGTGTGTTACTGAATAATTTTACTGGTTGAATCAATTTTGATGGTGTTTTTTTTTCATATGATAGCTAGTACTTCTAATGTGGTCCCATTTAATTTTTTTAAAGATTTGGTGAGTAATTTTTGAGTAATTCGTAATAATGTCACTTTTAGTGCATTTTATTTGAAATAATTGTTGAAATCATAATTATAATAATTTCCTATAGTTTTGAATGTAAAATATAAAATTTCATTTTCTCCATGATTGTAAGAACCTAAAGGCTAGTAAAGACCATTGTAACGCAGTGGAAAAGGGTCTGACGGTAAATGCGATGGTTTTCGTTTGATTCCCATTATTTAAATTATTTCCATTTTCGCGTTCTAGTGAGACAAACAACATTGACTTCCACCACTCAATACGCAATGTCTCAAATTCGGGTGAAAAGTGATGAACGGAGTGTCTTAACACTAGGTTCTTTCTGACTACACTGCTACGTACAAAATATAGTAATAATCTCAACAAAACCATATTTAGTGCTCCCCTAAAATTTCTAAGGAGCTTCTTGCCAATTTTTTTTCTGCTCTATAGTTTTGGCTAAGCGTTGTCTGACAGTCATTCTATGAGTAACGCAAAACTTTTATATATAATGATTCATTATGTCATGTCTTTAGGCATTCGTGTCTATTAATGTTGCTATCTGAAATATTTGAAGTGATGATTGAGGTGGTAGCTGTATTCCGCGTGTATTCAATATCAGTATCATGTGCCACAATTTAGATAAAAATAAGATGTTTATTTTCAATATATTAATAATATCTAAGTGCCTGTCGTGGCGCAGAGGCACAAGCGTGCGACTGTAAGCGTGAGTTCGATTTCCACTCTAAGAAATGTAAAAGTTTAGTATTTTTATTTCCTGAGTTTGGTAACAAGGCAGTGTTGAGTTCCGTCACTCAGCACGCCATGTCTCAATTCAGCGGAAAGTGGGGAATGCGGTGTCTTAACACTAGGTTTCCTTTGCCTACCCTGCTATATACGTGAAGCTATGTATGTATAACAAACACTTTTTATATTTTTTTTAGTAGGGTTATGCTTTATCAATATAGAAAGATAATCAGAGAGATTATAGTTAAGACGTTTACCGCTTTCTACTTGAATTTGAAGCATTGCCTGCTAAGTGGCGGAATTCAACGCCGTCTTTTATGTGTAGAAAAAAATAAAATGTTTGTTTTTAAACTATAAGCTAAATTCCATTGTAATTAAATTACGTCGCTTTGTTAACAGAGCATAACATTGAAACTAATTTAAATATAATCATTCCCCCCACATTAGAATCGAATCTACGACCAATCGTATTTACAGTCAGAAACTTACAAAATACACTAAAATGTTAATTAACAAGAAAATTCAAAGCGACAGGTTCAGAATTCGATTCCCACTCCAGGAAATATAAAAGTTTAGTATTTTCATATCTTGGATTTGGTAACAAGGCAAAGCGCGGCGTTGAGTTCTGTGACTCAGCACGCAATGCCTCAATTCGGTTGAAAGTGGGGAATGGAGTGTCTTAACACTAGGTTCTCAGGTTCCTACCTACCCTGCTATATAAAAAATACATCCTAAAAAAGTGTAGAAATTAAATATATTTTTTTTTTTTTTTATTGATAACGGACGGCAAACGAGCAGAAGGACCACCTGATGGTAAGTGGTTACCTTCGCCCATAGACATCTACAACACCAGAGATGTTGTAGATGCGTTGATAACCTAGGGGATACTGATGGAAGGGACAATAGTGGTAGTCCACTATCAGAACCACCACATTTTGGGAAAGGATGGGTGGGAAAGGTTAAAATCTGGCTTACATGCCATCGAACCGGAACACATCATTAGATGTTTGGCGGTTCGTCTTTGACATGATAGTGGTCGCGAGAGCCAGTCGGAGGACGAACCTCCCTACCACCTAACAAAAAATTAAATATATATATGTAACTTCGTTAATATGTATTATAAAAAGCTCTCAACATAGTACAAGTAACTTTTTGTTCTTAGTAATACTTAACGAGCAGGAACCCAGAGACACATTTTGTTACAAACTTGTTTCTTATTCAGTATCAGTTTTTGATTTTAGAAACAAATAATTTTATCGGCATCCGCTTGCTAACGTAAAGTTTTAAAGAGCTTAAATATTTATAAAGGACGTGTGCTTTGTGCTGTTGTGGTGTTGTCGGTAAAATTTTCGCTTCCGTAAACTTTATTATAGGTTCAAATATGTTTGAGGTCATTGTAGCGCAATGATACAGCATATGACTATAAACGTGTTGCAGATTCGATTCCCGCTCGGGGAAATTAATACATTCTAGTAAAGTAAACCATAGCGTTAAGTCCCGCCACTTGGCATGCATTGTCATTTAAATTCGGGAGAGAAGCGAACGGAGTGTTTTAACACTAGGTTCACTCTGGATTTTATATTGACTGACAGATGTGATGTGATTGTGACAAGCATGATGATAATTTGATATTATATAAATAAGTATGTTATTTACTTATGTTTTTTTGCCTCTGGTTTTTTATGTGATATTAAAGAGAACCTAACGATTTTCATTTCTGGACTTATAATAGAGATATTGCGTGTTCGACGTAACTTAACGTCGCGTTTTATTTCACAAGAGCAAATGGAAATAATTTAAACTTGATCATTTAACGTAATCATTGAACTTGAGGGACAAGTTTGGATCGAAACTACAACCATTGTTAGATTTAGACATTCTCCTACTGGGTCGCGATGACCTCAACATTATTTTTTTAATATCTATTATAACAAATTTACAATACACTAGGTACTCCGGTTCCCTCTGCTAACCCTGCTAGCTGTGGGATACAGGTGAAGCTAAAATAATAAAAAATGTACTAGAAGCAAAAAAAAAAAAATTTTAAACGCTTCACTTTAATTGGTTTTAACGTCAAAAATATTTAAGTCAGAAGCTTTTAGTATACTTACAAAATGTAGTCTAGACTTAATCTACCTATTAGTGTTCGTCAATTTAAATATGTATGTGAAAATATGTAAATAAATAGAAAGCAGCTTCATGCTTTATCCCGTAGAGTAGTTAGTGAGAATCTAATGCCAAGACACTCCGTTCACCTCTTTCCGCCTAAGTTCAAGATATTGCATGATGAGTGGAAATTTAATATTTTCATTTCTTGGGTTTGGTAACAAGGCAAAGCGCGGCGTTGAGTTTCGCCACTCAACACGCAATGCCTCAATTTGGCGGAAAGTGGGGAACGGAAATGTTGTTGAAAGAGAATGGAGTGTCTTAACACTAGGTTATCTGGTTCGCTCTGCCTACCCCGCTATATGCGGGATACAGCGTGAAGTTAAAAAAAAAAAGAAATATGTTGAATGGTGAAATTTAAGGTCATGCTTTGTATTCTCAGAACGATGAAATTAAATTATTTAAATATGATCATTCCCTCATTAGAAATCGAACCCACAATCAAACGCTGTCCCAATACACCACGATATCTACTACTTATTCCAACTCTTTGAGTATATTATTCAAAGTCAAAGTCAAATAATTTTATTCAAAATAAGAAGTTATAAGATTCATTTTCTGAACGTCAAATAATTTACCACCGGTTCACTAAATTTAATGCCTCAGACCTGAAAAGAACCAGCGCAAGAATCTCAGCGGGACGTTTTTTTTTTATTAGTCAATGGTTTACAATTCTTTATTAGTGGCAATGATACCTTCGAAACAGACTGGAGCGAGCATTTCATTCCCGTATTATCATTTATAAAATCACTAATTAGGTAATAACCTTTAACACACAAACGTCTTTTTACAATTTTTTTAAATTGCGAAATGGAAAGTTCTCGGACGTTTTCTGGGATCCTATTGTAAAAGCATACACATTGTGCCATAAAAGAATTGCGGACTCGATACAATCGAGTTACAGGCGCTGCAAGTTTAAGCCTATTTCTTGTATTTATATTATATGCATTGCTAACTTTGTTAAAATTATTAATATTTTTCTTACCATACATCACGTTTGTTTTAATAAGTACTCGTATATGAAAGTAAATATAATAAGTTATTTAAGTTAACCGAGTCTACTTTGTACAAGTGAAGTAAATCACAATAGCTTTGTAGCGATTTTAATTATAAAGTTTACAGTTGCACTACGAATAACATGCAGATGTAAGAAGTTAATGTTTTAACCGACTCCAAAAAAGAGAGTTTTTAATTCGATTGTATTTTTGTGTGTGTGTTACCAATTTTAAATAATATGTAATATTTTCATTTCCCTGATCTGGTAACGAGACGAAGCTAGGCGTTGAGTTCCGCCACTTAGCCCACAATGCCTCAATCCGGCGGAATGTGCGGAACGGAATTGTTGAAGGAGAACGGAGTGTCTTAACACTAGGTTCTCAGGTTTCCTCTGCCTACCCTGCTATATGCGGCATATAGTATGAAGCTTAATATAAATAAAAAAAAAATATTATATAATAGCTTGTACTTCTGTGGTCCCAATAAATTATTTAAAATGTAAAGAGGGGTTTTTGAGTTATTCGTAACAATTCTACTTTTTATTGCATTTTAATTGTTTTATTGCATTTTAAATGTTATACGTTTTTATTACACATACATATGTTTTTACGCCTGTCGTGGCGCAGAGGTACAAGCGTGCGACTGTAAACGCGACAGATTGTGGATTCGATTCCCACTCCAGGAAATGGAATTTTTCATTTCCTGGGTTTGGTACCAAATCAAAGCGCGGCGTTGAGTTCCGCCACTCAGCACGCAATGCCTTAATTCGGTGGAAAGTGGGGAACGGAGTGTCTTAACACTAGGTTCTCAGGTTCCCTCTGCCTACCCTGCTATATGCGGGATATAGCGTGAAGCTATGTATGTATGTATGTACATACGTTTTTTAACATAGCAAATGAGTAAAAATTTTCAATTATAAAAAAACACTTTACCTTCCTTTCCTAATTCTAGAAAATATTGAACTTTTACAACTATAAAACTGAAAACAAATCGTTTCATAAGTCTCAATTACCCGATAGGAAGGCGGTACTTTACTGCACGCTGCATCCGTTCTTATAAAATATTACTATAGCTTTCCCCTCGGGATAGGATTTTAATAGATACGCGATTATCTTTGGGTTAACTTCAAAATTTGAATAAAATTCTTGAAATTTTGCATGTAATTTTACAATTTTATGATATAAATACATATTTTGTCTAGTTTCGCTTAAAAACGTATTAGTTATCATATAAAAAAAGAATTACCTGAATTGGTTCACTCAGTAAAGAGATATGTGGTAACACACGTAAAAAAGACAACTTCATTGAGAACCTCCTACATTTTTTTTTAATTTCACACTGTATCCCGCATATAGCAGGATAGCAGAGGGAGCCTGAACCTAGTGTTAAGACACTCCGTTCCCCACTTTCCGCGGAATTGAAGCATTAACGCCTGTCGTGGCGCAGAGGCACAAGCGTGCGACGCGAAAGGTTGTGGGTTCGATTCCCACTCCAGGAAATGTAAAGTTTAGTATTTTTATTTCCTGGGTTTGGTAACAAGGCAAAGTGCGGCGTTGAGTTCGCCACCAGCACAGCAATGCCTACTTTTTTAAAACCGGCTAATTTATTAAACAGTAGCAAACCACTAAACTATTAAGAGCTATACGTTACTTTAGTAACTAAGTCATACTAAAGCTAGTACAGTACAAACCACGTTGCACCCGGATCGTTCCATTGCTCATTACACAGTACGTGGCCGATTGTCTCAAAAATAAGCACGTATGTAAGGAAGATGGAGGTAATGAGGATCTTTAACATACTCCTAGTTGAGACTTTAAGAGAGAATTTCAGTGTAAGAATTGATTTGTTTGCAATTAATTATATAGCAGCAATATATATACATATATATATATATATATATATATATATATATATATATATATATATATATATATATATATATATATATATATATATATATATATATATCAATAATTTAAATTTTAACAAATAAGAAAATCGACTTCAAGTAAAATGCACTTAAAAGTAGCATTATTGAGATTATGTATCAAAAACTACTCATCATATTTTAAATTAATTTAAATAGGACCATATCAAAAGTACTAGCAGTCATATGTTTTCCCCTTTCCCTTCCATCCTTTCCCCAGAATATAGTGGTTCCGATAGCGGACTACTACATTGTTCTCACTGTCCGTATGTATCTTTTAAGTCGGTAACGCATTTACAACACTGGTGTTGTAGATGTCCATGGGTGAAAGTAACAAAAAAAACACAGCGTGAAGCTAAAAAAAAATTATGACCTTTTCGAGTGGGAATCGAACCCACAACCAAACGCGCTCAAACACTTTACTAGTGAGCCCCGATGGCCTCATAGCATTATTAAAATTTTTAATTTATACATACAAGTCAAAATTGTACACAGAACCAACGCTAGCTTCATTAATCCTCAGTGTGCGGATGTAATTCGATTTCAACGCTTCAATATCAAGCACTATGCCTCCGGATAACTTTTCTTAGAACTCGTGTTTCATAGTAAATTACATTATTTAGTTAGAATTGTTATTTGACGTTGTTTATTATAGCAAGTAGAGCCTAAATCAGCACAAAGTTGGTTTTCAGTTAGTCGTTTTGTAAGCTAAACTGAAAGTTTTATTGTTTTAATGTGTAAAGTAGAAAGTTGGTTTGGAAGCTAGTAAGTATGATAAAGAAAAATTATATCTCTCTATGTTATTTGTCTTAATGGATTTCGAAATTATTATTTTTTTTTAACTTCACGCTGTATCCCGCATATAGCAGGATAGGCAGAGGGAACCTGTGGACCTAGTGTTAAGACACTCCGTTCCCCACTTTCCGCCGAATTGAAGTATTGCGTGCGGAGTGGCGGAACTCAACGCCCCACTTTGCCTTGTTACCTTTATAGAGAACCTTTTATGAAAACACTCCGTTTACAATTTTCTCAAAGAATTTAAGAGTCTAACTTACGAAACTCTTCGCCGGAACTTGTAACAAAGAAACGGAAACGGAACGGTAGAAAAAAAATCAAATATTTATTCCTCCGAGTAGAAATCGAACCCAGATCCCGTCTCTCTCTCTCTCTCTCTCTTTCTCTCTCTCTGAGCCACGGTGGCCTCAAAGACTTTATAACTATATGTAACAGGTATATAAATACGTGAAGCAAAAATTTTTAATTCCTTTTTATGAAAAATATGTAGACGGAGAAGCATGAAACTTGGCATACTTATAGTTTATATAGAGAAGGAGTGCAGAATGCTAACATTTTGTAAAAATAATACATAAAAAGGTATATTATATTAACAAAATAAATATTACACTCACTCACTACCATGGTTTAACATCCATGTTTATATAAAATGACATATACATTGCTAAAGACAACGCGTTGTTAACGCGTCAACGGGGACAGTAGTAATAATAAAATAGTGTCACGTAAACGCATTTTCGTCACAATACGCCGACTCAACTGAGGCCAGCTTAATAAATGCTTGCAAACAATATCGTTGGGTTGCCTTTGATATTATTTTCGGGTATCGCTTCCTAAATACGATAAGGCCTTACGGAAAGGATTATTTTATTATCCTTATGAAATTCCACGAACAAGGTTTTTGTGTCTCGTGAAGATTTATAAGATGTATGTGACAAGTTAACGAGGCTTTCGGGTCAGATCGATTGCGTTAATTATAATGTAGATATATCAATGCAGTAAAGTAGGACATTAAGCCAGGAGTGAGCAACCTTTTTAGTAACGGATCTATCAAAATTTTAATTTTTATGGCGTAATGGTATTAAAAATTGTATTCATATTAAAAACATTAGATTAGAAAAACAAGAAATGTGAGACAAAAATGGAAGAACGGAATATTAGCGAGATATTTGCAATATAAACAAACGCTTAACGATCCAAGAACCACACGTTGATAACTCCTGCTTTTTTTTTTTAACTTCACGCTGTAACCCGCATATAGCAGGGTAGGCAGAGGGAACTAGAGAACCTAGTGTTAAGACACTCCATTCTCTTTCAACAATTCCGTTCCTCACTTTCCGCTGAATTGAGGCATTGCGAGTTAAGTGGCGGAACTCAACGCCGCGCTTTGCCTTGTTACCAAACCCAAGAAATGAAAATACTAAATTTTACATTTCCTGGAGTGGGAATCGAACCCACAACCTGTAGCGTTTACAGTCGCACGCTTGTGCCTCTGCGCCATGACAGGCGTTAACTCCTGCTTTAGTCAAATAAATAATAAAAAAAATAATTAATACTTTGTAAGAAAATTTTAATATAACACATTATCTAGTTAAATATATTAACTAAAGTAAAGTAAAATGTTCACTACCTAATTTCATGGTGTCGGTTTTTCGAGACGATTTTTTTTAATTCTTATATTTTTTCCCTAACGCGCCAAAAGAATATAACTTCAATAATGAAGTGGGCGGTCTCGACTTAATTATAAAAAAAAAAACTTTTATAAAAAAAATTCTAGCTTCCAAACTTTTTTTTCTATAATAAGTCAAAAATCATCATTTTTATAAAAAATAAATCACCTATCTAACTTAGTTTCTAAAAAAATACAATATTTTACATAAATTCTAATTAAACAATCTAAAATATAAAAGTTCCTTCAATAAATACACCAATAACGGCCTTCAGAAAGTTTATAATCAAAACTTTTTAAAAGTTACCGAATTGGGTCAGTCTTAAAGATACTAATCATATAACAAAGAAAGAGATAACTTGTGAACATCTGGCTATATTATTAGGGATTTTTTTTTTTTAGTTACACGCTTTTTCCCTCAAAGGGTAGTTAGAGAGTGCCTAGTGTCAAGATACTCCGTCCTTTTTTTATCTGTTGGCCCTGTTGGCCTCTACAGCGTCACGCGGATTTTGGGAGGCCGGGCTAGAAGAGCTCTGACCTTGGCTTTGACCACCTTTGGAAAGGTGACAACAAAAAGATTCTACAAAGTCGCAAAGGCGTCTCAGGTGAGACACTGGTTTTACTGTAAAGTAAATGCCTCGAATCTGCCGCTATGCTAATAGGTGAACACACAACGCCGTGTATTTTTGAATTGAGGTGGAAAGTGGAAAAAGGGGAAATAGTATTAGATTCTCTCTGAGCGAAAAGGCTTGACGCGGAAAGGAAGTAGAATTATGTTAAGAAAATATTTTTAAAGCACATTTTCGTGTTACGCCTCCTAAAAAAAGATGGAGATTAAAGTATAAAAATTTAGAGATGACTTTCTTCAAGTTCATATTTTATTATAGTTATTTATTTTATATTTTATTCTATTTTATTTCTATGTAAAATATGTTACAAGTAATGAAAACACACATAAACTTTATATTACCTCTAGCTCCTACAGACGTGTGTAAGTCCATTGTTAACCAATTTCAAAAAAAGGAGGAGGTTCTTAATTCGATTTAGTTTTTTTATAAGTACTATATATTAAGTAATTCAATTTTGATGATATTTATATGAAAGCTTCTAATGAAGCGTCATAATTAATGAAGTTAAGATCAGACAAGTAGTTGTTATTTATAATAATTTTACTTCTTAGTGTATTTTATTTTTTGTCTTTTCAATTATAAATCACAATAATTGTAAAGAAAATTCCCATAAAATAAACTCTATGAACAATGAAGATATATCCAATGGTAATAACAAAGCATGTAGAGCTCTCGAGGTTTACGATTTGGATTATGAAGGAAAGGAGAAATGATATGTTTTTGTCGTTTATATGTGGGAAAGTGTCACGGTCTAATATTTTGCGAGGCTTCATCCTACCAAATTCATAAGAACAGCTCAGGAAAAAAATTGATAATATACTTCTTTGTGAGGTTCTTTTTGGTAGAGTTTATTAGAGTATATAGTGTTATCTATAAACCCAGTATGATGGAATGTGAGATTTTTTTCGTCTCTTTTAGTTTTATATTTAGGATAAACATATAAAATAGTACGTATGTATAAATGTTATATATATAATAGCGATAATCTATAACATCTTTATACATATATTTTAATCATAAATTTTAATATTTTGTATTGTGTTATTCTGATAAGCCTTCTTCCTAACTCAACCCGTTCCAGGCGGCCTTGCCTTACGCATATGCTGGACATACCTATTAGTAACAAAAGATTTGGAAAAGAATCCTTTTCAGTATGCGCTGCCCTCCTTTGGAATAAATTACCTACATCAATTCAGCAGAGTACATCAGCAGACATATTTAAGGCAAGAGTTAAAAAGTACTTTTTAGGAAAAGTTACCGTTAATAACTATTCATCTGTCGCCAGACATATTTTGTAATAAAGATTTATCATTATACTATATTTATAGTTTATATATATATTTATATATGTCTGTATTTATATATATGTATATGTATGTTTATATTTGTGTGTATATAGATTCTTGCATTTTTACACTTGCAAATGTTTTACTCGTGCTCTCATACCCATAGGTTGACTGGAAGAAATTTCTTTTAGAAATAAGTCCACCTTTGCCAACAATATTGTTTATACTATATTAATTGTTTTTACAAAGTGCAATAAAGAATATATATATATATAAGTTATATTTTTGTAAAGTTTCACCTAGATCTGTTAAAAAATTATAAAAAAAGCAAAGAGAAGCAGCTTCACAATTTATCCTGCATAGTACAGTAGTCAAAGAAACAAGGTTAACTACCTTGAGAGAACTTATTGTTAAGACACTCTGTTTGCAACTTTCCGCTCAAATTCAAAATTTTGCGTATGTATTTTATACTCGGTGGAAGTCAACGCCACGATTTGTCTTACCAGAAGAGAGATTAAAAAAAAAAAACATTTTCCAGAGTGCGAATCGAACCCACAACCAATCACGGACACAATCAGACTCTGTCCTATTGCGATGGCCTTAAATTGGCCTCATTTAATTAAGTAAAATATTGTATTACTTTCAAAAACAAGTATTTATAAATATCTCAAACAAAAATATATTGTCGTTTAGCCTCTCGAGTGAAGGGAATGAAATATAAAATTTTCTTCGTCCGCTCCTAAAGCTATTATGTCAAAGGCTAATGAAATCATTTGTTTTGATATCTCTTGACAACGTTTTGGTATCTAATTTGATGTAACTCAATCATGGTATGCTAGTCTAATATTCATTAAAAATTTACGTCATGTTTCACGCTGTATCCCCCATATAGCAAGGTAGGTAAAGGGAACCTGAGAACCTAGTGTTAAGACACTCCGTTCTCCACTTTCCCTCGAATTGAGGCATCATGAAAAATATTTTTAGAAATTCATAAAAATTTGAATGCAGCGGGACTCGAACCGCGTTTCTTGGACACCGTCGAAGCTCTATGATCGCTAAACCATGCGTTCTTATACAGCTACGTAGAAATCCTTCCGACAAAAGGGTTCTGAAACGAAAGTTTGAGTCTCGATGCTTTAAAATGATTACAGGTTTTCTAAAAATGAGAGAGAAAGTAGATATAAAACACTCCGATATACACTTTCAGCTCGAAATTTACACATTATGTGTTACATGGCGGAACTCGAAGTCGCGCTTTGTCTTACCAGAGAGAAGATGGAAATAATTTAAATATAATCATTCAAGTCTGAGCGAAAAATCAAAAGTTGGATTATTATTCAAACTGTTTTTATGAATATTAATCATAAATACTGTATTTTGTGTTTAAAACGTCAGTTTTGACTTTAAATAAAATGCCTTAAAAAGTAACATTGCTACGACTTGTTTAAAAACTAGGCGTCAGATCTTAACTAAAGTTTAAAATAACTACAACAGAAGCAATAGCTATCATATATAGAATTAACCATCAAAACCGATTCAGCTAGTAAAAGGTTATGGTGAAACACACAAAAAATACAATCGAACTGAGAATCTCTTTTTTTTAAATTAACATAAGCTAAAACAGCTTAACCGAACCCATAAGAATATCACGTGAACACTCAATCTAGCAATTATAGTGAGAATGAAAACATAACATTCGAATAATAGAACGTAAATACTATTTCACGTGCCGATAAGCAAGAATCCTTACATCATACTTTGGATCAGAAGACGCCCTTTGTTATGTAAACTGCTTAGTGTATAAGTGAAATTTTAGCTGACAACAAAAAAGGAGTACTCAATTCAACATTTATCGGTTTCTTTTTTTAGCTTCACGCTGTATCCCGCATATAGCCGGGTAGGCAGAGGGAACCTGAGGACCTAGTGTTAAGATACTAGACACAATTGAGGCCATATATTTATACTGGGTACTGAGCAAAATATCCTTAATAGCAAGATTTTTATACGTTACCGATAACTAGGATTTAACAAAAATACTTCAAGTAAAACGTAAAATTATTACGAATAACTCAAAAATTATTTTCCAGTTCTTAACAAAATTTAGATGGGACTAAAGCAGAAGAACAAGCTTTCATAAAAAGAAAGAATCGCCTGTCGTGGCGCAGAGGCACAAATGTGCAACTGTAAAGCGACAGGTTGTGGGTTCGATTCCCACTCCAGGAAATGTTAAATTTAGTATTTTCATTTCTTGGGTTTAGTAACAAGCCAAAGCGCAGCGTTGAGTTCCGCCACTCAACATCTCAATTCGGCGGAAAGTGGGGAACGAAATTGTTGAAAGAGAATGGAGTGTCGTAACACTAGGTTCTCTGGTTCCCTCTGCCTACCCTGCTATATGCGGGTTACAGCGTGAAATTAAAAAAAAATATATAATCATTTTCCGAAGTATTAGCTATCATATGAAGAAAGAATCATCAAAATTGGTCACACATAAAAAAATCAATTAAATTGTAAATCTCCTTTTTCAAAATCGGTTAAACCTTTCCTAGCAATAAATATACCATAAACTGTCACCTATATAAAATTTAAAGTAAAATTACGACAACATATGCATCCCAATTTCCCTACACCATCCGAGCTCTAGTTTTGCCTGAATATATTTACAATTTTCCTTATGAAATACTTTGAAACGTTGCGCGAGAATTTATTAGATGACTTTGGAAAAGTAATTCGAAGTTTCAACGTCGAGCCGTAGCCGGTTGTGTTCCGCTAAAGACGTTCAGTAACATTTTTAAACTGTTATTGTAGCAGTGTTCAAGTAAATTGTTTTCGTTTTACAACACTATAATAAAAATAAGTTTGTAGAGTTTCGAGATTTGCTGTTTCATGTTGCTATTGTGTTGTTTTAATTCTTTCAGTCTAAAAAATTGTAAAATTGTATTTTATTAGCTTTAGGTTCTTTCGCATACTAAGTTAGTAGTGTCAAGACTCTATTTTGCTTTCTGCGTGAAATCAAAACGGAAATCAACTCAACCGCGCTATTACTTACCAGAGCATAGCAAAGGAACCTACCTTGCTATATGCGGGATACAGCGTGAAGTTAAAAAAACAGAAAAACCAACTTCAAACATATTAGACTAAAATAATATAATTATTACGAATAACTCATAAACAACTCATCTCATGAACACAACTCATCATCTTAACTAAATTTAAATGCGACCTCATCATAGGCGCTAGCAATCATATAAAAAAAGACACACACAAAAAAGTCCAATTGACAACCTCTGGAAGTCATTTAAAAATAATTCAAACAATAATTTACGAAATGAGAATTGAATCCACAACCAATCCCCAAACAACCAACTGTGCCACAATAGCCTCAAATCTATAATAGTAAAAACAAAAACAAAAAAAACAATGTAAAACTATACAGCGTCCAATTACTATATCCCTAATCCGCTCGTAAGACTTTATCGAAGTGCGCATGTATCGTAAAGGAGAAACGATAACAGAAAGGTCCGTAGAGTAGTTTTATTGCTTTTTCGTTCTTTCTCTTAAATTTTATGATAGTGAGCCAATGGGGAGGTAATAAAACAAAATCTGTAACTCCTTGAGATATGATCTCGGGGTAATTGGTTATGGATTGTTAAAATGTTATAACGCCTGTCGTGGCGCAGAGGCATAAGCGGGCTATATACTATAAAGGCGACAGGTTGTGGGTTCGATTCCCACTCCAGGAAATGTTATAATAGTATTTTCATTTCCTGGGTTTGGGAATACGGCAACGCGTGACGTTGATTTCTGTTTCTTAGCACGCAATGCCTCAATTCGGCGGAAAGTGGGGAACGGAATTGTTGTAAGAAAACGGAGTGTCTTAACACTAGGTTCTTAGGTTCCCTCTGCCTACCCTGCTATATGTGGGTTACAGGGTGAACCCAAAAAAAAAAATGTTATGATTCAATGTTTAACTGACTTTCAAAAAATGGTCAATGGTCAGAGCTTGGACACTGACACGATAGACACTAGACACGTTAAAAAGTGTACGGAATATCTTGACACTAGGTTCTCTTCAACTACCATGATATACGACATAGAACGTGAAGCCAAAAAAATCATAAGGAAGATTCTTATAAACTGTCGTTCGCATCAATATTTATAATATTACTTTCAAAACAAAATATATTAGCCAGTAGCGATTGAGACAAGTTTCGTAGTAAAAGAGAATTTGTAACTATTTAATGGGAAGTTACCAACTTAGCTTACTGAGTACACCAAAGTATGAAAGTAATGATTTGTGTTCGAACGGCTCAGCAAAATTATTCTACTAAGATGAATTTTACTACAGCAAATGTCGTGGCGCAGAGGCACAAGCGTGCGACTGTAAACGCGACAGGTTGTGGGTTCGATTCGCAATCTAGGAAATGTAAAATTTAGTATCTTCATTTCTTGGGTTTGGTAAAAAGGCAAAGCGCGCCGTTGAGTTCCGCCACTTAACACGCAGTGCCTCAATTCGGCGGAAAGTGGGGAACGGAATTGTTAAAAGAGAATGGAGTGTCTTGACACTAGATTCTCTGGTTCCCTCTGCCTCCTCAGCTATATACGAGATACAGTGTGCGAGCGAGGAAATGAAAATACCAAATATTATTTATTATGTTTTAATTAATTAATTACAAAATACTACTAAACTAATTTAATTTCATTTTAACCCTGACATGAATATAATTCGGTGTCTCACAAGGCTGCACATTCAGAACGCAATTGTATCTTCATATATTTTACTTATCTTACATTTAGCTCCATACACAGTGCAGACGGCAATTTTGCAGGCCAGTAATTTTCTTAGGAACAAACGGGAATGTATTTTATTCGTTCTTGCTTAGTTACGATCCTATGAAAGCAATTCAAGCGAACTAAAAGAGCGAAGTTTGGGAGACATAACAGTCGTATTTACTTTAACTTAGCTGATTCTTTATTAATAATTTGGGGAGAAATCGTCTAGACTTGGCTGTGGTGGTGTAGTGGTGGTTGTGGGTTCTATTCCCACTTGAGGAAATGAACTGGTAAGATAAAGCGCGGCGTTGAGTTCCTCTACTTAACACGTAGTGTCTCGAGTTCAGACTAAAAGCGGAGAATGGAGTGTCTTAGCACTAGGTTCTCTTTGCCTACGTCTAGACATTATCATGTGAATATTGTAAGTTCTAATCCTATATTAAAAATTTTCAAGCTTAACGATTTTTTTTTGGTTATCTAGTTTAATATGAAAAATGAATATTTTTAATATTTTTAAACTAAGATAACAAAAACATATTTAGTAAACAAGTATATAGATTTTGATCATATCAGGACTCGAACCCGTACCTTTTCTAAACTGGGTTTACAAAAGTTTATGTTCAAACTTTTTTTTTTTAACTTCACGCTGTATCCCGCATATAGCAGGGTAGGCCGAGAGAACCTGAAAATCTAGTATTAAGACACTCCGTTCTCTTACAACAATTCTGTTCCCCACTTTCCGCCGAATTGAGGCATTGCGTGCTGAGTGGCGGAACTCAACGCCGCACTTTGCCTTGTTACCAAACCCAGGAAATAAAAAGACCTGGAGTGGAAACCGAATCCACAACCTGTTGCGTCTACAGTCACACGCTTGTGCCTCTGCGCCACGACAGGCGTTACTTTTTGCTAAACTTTTTATACGTTCTCTAAATATTTTTTAGGAAAAAGTTATGTTTGAAGTCATCGTATCGCAGTGAGACAGTCTGATTACAAACTCGTTTGGTTGTGGGTTCGATTCCTACTCGTCATTTAAATTATTTTTACTTCTTCGCTCTGGTGTTATACGTTACACTAGTTTCACCCTGATTGCTATAATATGCGGGATAATTTTTTTTCCCCTTTAGCACCCACTCTTTCCTCAAAATGTGGTGGCTCCGATAGTGGCAGCTACATTGTACCCCCCTTCCATCTATATCCTCTAGATCGGCAACGCATCTACAACATCTCTAGTGTTGTAGATGTCCATGGGTGAAGGTAACTACTTACCATTAGCTGGTCCTTCTGCTCGTTTAGCTATCCGTGATCCATTTAAAAAAAAAAGTTGAAAAAAGAAGCCAGGAACATCAGTGAGTGCAAATTTATAAGTTATAAATATGTAAATATGGAGGTAACTTAGAAAAGAATTTTTCCTTTTAAACATCCTGTTCCTGACAGGTGACGCGAACCAATGGTCAAACCTTAATTAAAGGAAGGTAGAAAATTTGATATTCAATATATTTTTTTTATATATTTCACAATATTTTTAATATAAATTATTATTATTTTTATTTTTTTTTATTTTTATTTATTTTGGTAACAAGGCAAAGCGCGGCGTTGAGTTCCGCCACTCAACAGTGGGGAACGGAATTGTTGTAAGAGAACGGAGTGTCTTAACACTAGGTTCTCAGGTTCCCTCTGCCTACTCTGCTATATGTGGGATACAGCGTGAACTTAAAAAAAAAATATGTATAGTGGATAATTAAGATTTTAATAATAAACGATTTGTATTAAAACGTATAATTATTACAAATAACCCAAAAACTATTTCATATCAGACCTTAGTTATTATATAAAAAGGGATCATCAAAATTGGTACACCCAGTTAAGAGTTATGCGGTAACACACCGAAAAACAGTGAACGGACTGCCTTAAAACTTTTCTCTCTTCTCTCTGGTTACATTACTATGCGATATACAGCGTGAAGCTGATATTATTAATTATTTAACGTCTGTCGTGGCGCAGAGGCACAAGCGTGCGACTGTAAACGCGACAGGTTGTAGATTCGATTCCCACCCCAGGAAATGGGATTTTTCATTTCCTCAGTTTGGTAACAAGGCAAGGCGCGGTGTTGAGTTCCGCCACTCAGCATGCAATGCCTAAATTCGGTGGAAAGTGGGGAACGGAGCGTCTTAACACTAGGTTCCCTCTGCCTACCCTGCTATATGCGGGATACAGCGTGAAGCTATGTATATATGTACGTATTTAATAAATTTAGCTGTTTCACCACACTAAACGACACTTACAATGAAGTAGTTTTCTTTATAAATACAAGCTCAAAAACTACTAAGATCGTTTATACATTGCTTTTCTACTGATATCTCACCAAACCTGACTCTAGGGTTCTTGTCTCTTAACGAGAGACTTAAATAGACTTGATGTTAATCTAATTATGCTGTTAGCTAACTTGTACAAAGTTAGCGATTTGGAGATGTTTTTTTTTTTTTCTTCATTCAACATTATTTGCTATTATGGCGCTGTGTGACTGTAAATACGATGGTTGTACGTTCGATTCCCAGTCAAAGAATTACATAAGTAATTTCAATTATTTTCATTTAATCGCTCTGGTAATACACAAGCGAACGAAAATGCGTCGTTGAGTTCCGTCACTCAAAACAGAATACCTCAATTTCGAGCGAAAAGTTGAGGACGAACCCTGTTATGCGGGATGCCAATGAAAGATAGCACACTCAACACTCAAGTTCAAAAACACATGTCGAATCTTTGAGTCTAATATCCTTGCAAGGACGGACAAGATATCCAGACATATTTTTTGCATCTTATGAAAGATCATATCTCTATTTAATGGAGGCCATAGTGGCGCAATGGACACCATCTAACTGTAAAATCGATTGGTTCTGAATTCGATTTCCACTCTGAGGTAAATTATAAGCATATTTGAAATATTTTCGAACAGAGTGTCCTGACACTAGGTTCTTTCTGACTACTGTGATATGCGGGATAAAACGCGAAGTGAAGTTGCTTTTTTACGTTTTGTAACTGTTAAATGTAAGTAATTATTTATTATTCGTATAATTACAAATTAGAATACAGCTAGGTATATAAGCATTCAGCTATATTCTTTTGAAATCGGCCTTTTATATCTTTTTTAAGATCCATAAAACAGTGAACGTAGAAACATAGCAAAGGTTCGTTTTTATTTCACTCATCTCTTAGACAATTGAGCTTTAAATAAAGCAGAAGTTTGTGAAGGTTTTTAGTACTAGACATAATTTATTTTTTCATTTTTCCATACAAAATATATTATACATACATACATAGCTTACCCTGTGTCCCGCATATAGCAGGGTAGGCAGAGAGAACCTAGTGTTAAGACACTCCATTCCCCACTTTCCGCCGAATTGAGGCATTGCGTGCTGAGTGGTGGAACTCAACGCCGCGCTTTGTATATAATATGGACTTTTTGATTTTCCTGAAGTGGGAATCGAATCGCTTGAGCTTCTGCTAAAAATATATTATAATTAATTATTTTTACTCAAATTACCAAATTTTTGAGAAGGAGGTCATCAATTTGACTGTATTTTTACCATGTATTACAGCATAACTTTTTACTGGGTGAACCAATTTTGATGATCCCTTTTTTAGAGAATGCTTCAGATATTAGTTACGATATAATGACTAGATTTTTTGCCTTTTTTTAACTTCACGCAATAAGAAAAAAGTATTTAGTCAAAACAAGCATGCTCCATTGAGTCGACAGAGGGAACCTGAGAACCTAGTGTTAAGACACTCCGTTCTCTTTCAATAATTCCGTTCCCCACTTTCCGCCGAATTTTAGGCATTGCGTGCTGAGTGGCGGTACTCAACGCCGCGCTTTGCTTTGGCCTTGTTACCAAACCCACAACATAAAAATACTAAACTTTACATTTTTTGGAGTGGGAATCGAACCCACAACCTGTCGTGTTTACAGTCGCACGCTTTGCCTCTGCGCCACGACAGGTGTTTTAGGCAGTAGGATATAATTTTACTATAAGCGCAATTGTTGTGGGTTAACCACGCAAGCAAAGCCACAGGTAAAAACTAGTCACAACATAACATAGAGCACAGATATACAAGCACATCTTATATAAAACAGTAGTGTTTACTTTAACAGCCTTAAGAAATTTTATTACTCGCGTACTCGATTCCCTGAGGTCTTATCTTATCTCAAGTTGAAGCACTTAAAAGGGCTCCAGCGTCGAACCCTTTGACGCAAGGGATGATTTATTTAATCTGGAAATCTTGCTATATTGTTTTTATCTATTTTTGTTTAGTATTTTTTTTATAGCTTTATTCCGCTAAGGGTAGTCAGAGTGAAGCTAGTGTCAAGACTCTATGATCCTCGCTTTCTGCCCCAATTTGAGATATTACACATTAATTTCCAAGAGCGGCGAAATACTCGTACATTAATTTTCCTTTTTTTTTTAACTTCACGCTGTATCGCGCATGAAGCAGGGTAGGCAGAGGGAACCTGAGAACCTTGTGTTAAGATACTCCGTTACCCACTTTCCGCCGAATTGAGGCATTGCATGCTAAGTGGCGGAAGTCAACGCCGCGCTTTGCGCTTACCAAATCCAGGAAATGAAAATACTAAACTTTTAACATTTCTTGGAGAGGGAATCGAACCCACAACCTGTCGCGTTTACAGTTACACGCTTGTGCCTCTGTGCCACGGCAGGCGTTAGAAATAAAAATAATTTTATTATAATAATTTCCCCGAGTGGGAATCAAATCGACAACCATCGTGTTTCCTAGACACTGTCCCACAGTGCCGCGATGGCATATGTTCAGTATAAAGTAATATAAACTCAGACGAAAATATAATAAAAGTTTCATTGCAAGGACTATCAAAATTAACTAGTAGCTCCACAGACTTGAAAAAGACGCTTTTCCTTTCTTCCCACAACGCGTATGTTGCTTTATTCAAAGTTGTATGTCAAACACATTGTGGTGTTAGTAGCTTCACGCTATATCCCGCATATAGCAGGGTAGTCAAAAGAAACCTGAAAACCCGTAGTTAAAACACTTCGTTCTCTTAATAATTGTTAAGTGGCGGAACTCAACGCCGCGATCTGTTTTTATAGAGCGGAGAAATGAAAATAATATAAATATTATAATTACTCCGAGAATCGAACCCACAACCAATCGCGTTTACAGTCAAACAATATCCCAAAGGCCACAATGACCTCGAATAAATACACGTTTATTTTGACGGACATATTGGCCTCAGTCTGGAGTTAATGCTCCAGGGTATTTCATATTATGTTTACGGTCAAGTATTCAGTTGAATTATGCTCTTGATGATATATGAAAAATATATGATTTTCATCGAAAATTTGTAGCGTTTCCAATGATGAAACACTCAGCTTTACGCTTATTGCTTGTTGAGTGGTATAATATTTTTTTAAATATTTAATAAATTTTCCCAAAATTTATATTTTTTAGATTAGATAGAAAAATAAACGTGTAATAAAGGTCGAATTTACAGTTCTGTGGAAAACAAAGATAGCAAGAGATCATCATTTTAAAGAAAATAAGTGTTTCGAACTTACCAACGAACTGACCAGGAATAGGCTTAAAGTTAATTAGTATGCGGTAGAGGTATGCGCGAGAGGTATAACAGCGAAATCTCTCTTTAATCTACTAAAAGATCTTGTCGGTCTAGAACTGCCTGTCTAGAACTATTATATGTTCATTTCTAGTATATATTCCTAAGGCTGTTTTTAGTAGAAACTTTCAAAATTTGGCTAGGTAGAAAGAGGAACCAAGCTCCTTTCTCTATCAGAGGAGGCGAGCATTAATGCATATTTTAAAGAGGCCCCTTAAGCCCTTCACTTGGGTCGTAAGTATTACTTTCCAAACCCTCTCTCTGCAACGTGATTGGCAAACAAAAGCAACAAAAGGGAAAGGAGAAGTTGTCCTCTGTGTTTTGCGAAAAAAATAATAATTGAAATCGTAAAATAAAAGTAAAATTGTTACGAATAACTCAAAAACTACTCATCAGATCTTACCAAAATTTGTTTGGGACCACAGTAGCATTAGTTATAATATAAAAAAAACTCCGCCACTCAACACGCAATGCCTCAATTTGGCGGAAAGTGGGGAACGGAAATGTTGTAATAGAACGGAGTGTCTTAACACTAGGTTCTCAGGTTCCCTCTGTCTACCCTGCTTTATATGGGATACAGCGTAAAGTTAAAAAAAATAAATAAATAAAAAAATAATGAACAAAATTGGCTTACACAATAAAACAATTATACATTAAACAAAACACAGTAGAATTGAGTAACTCTTTTTTCTCAAAGTGGCATTTAAATACAAATTCGTATGACGTTCTCAGTTTCATATGAACATCGTAAGTCCTTCACGTTGGAAGCTGGCCAGATGCACTTATTAGGAGTGTATCTTGAGAGACGCTATTAACTTTAACACGGAGATAAACTTGGAAAATTTTTCCTGTATCACTATACTCGTATGTTTTAAAATATTTTCTTTATATTACATTCTTTATATATATATAAATATATATATATATATATATATATATATATATATATATATATATATATATATATATATATATATATATATTCTTATTGCACTTTGTAAACAAAATAAATACATACATATTAAAAAAAGTTGTTAGCAAAGATGGACTCTATCTCTGATAGAGATTTCTTCCAGCATATATTAGTATTAGATATTTTGAAATATTATTATTTCGAATATGGCAGAAGGAACCTGAGAACCTAGTGTTATCACACTGTTCTCTTAAGATTTCGATTCATACCTTCCTCCCGAAATGAAATATTGTGCTGAGTAGCGGAACTCAACGCCTCGCTTAGCCTTGTTACCAGAGTTATTAAATATTATAAATATTTTCATTTTTGAGTGGAAATCTGAACCCACAACCTGTAGCCTTTACAGCCGTGCAGGCTATGCCTCTGCGCCACGATAGGCGTTATTACAAAACTAAGAATATTTTCACAAATAATATTTTCACAAAATGAAATAGAACTGAATAAAGGTTGACAAAGAAAGTTCCGCCACTCAGCACGCAATGCTTCACCTGGCGGAAAGTGGGGAACGGAGTGTCTTACCGGTAGGTTCCCTGCCTATCCCCAAGTATGCGGATACAACGTGAAGCTGAAGAAAAAATGATTTCAGAACAAAGTTGTTCGATGAAAATTTGTGATATAGGTTCAAATTTTATCACTACTTTAATATGATTTTTGAAGAATAAGATTCTTTTACTATTTCGATACTATATAGGTTTATTTTTGTTTACAAGAATTTGCTGGGTTTCTTATTTATTTCCTTCGGATTTTGTGGGATTTTATTACAGTTAAGATGAAACGTTTTCCCACTTTCCTTCAAATTGAGGCATTTGCGTGCTAAGTGGCAGAACACAACGCTGCGTTTTGCCTTGGAAAGTGGGGAACGGAATTGTTGTAAGAAAACGTTGTGGCTTAACACTAGGTTCTCAGGTTCCCTCTGCCTACCCCGCTATATGCACGCATACAGCGTGAAGTTAGACAAAAAAAATTAAACGTATTTATATTTTTATTATACTCAATTATTAAGATATTGCAAATAATAATAAAAATTATAAAAAACAAAAAATCCGACTGAACCAATTCTTCAAACTTAGCTTCTCTAAATATATCGGCTCCCATATACCTACCGGCTTACCTTTTTATAATTTCACCCTTCACCACTAGTGCACAGTATATACTCGTAATACAATTGTGAGATGATATAAGTACTAATATCGAAATAGGTAAAAAAAATACCTTTATCCCGATAACCCTAGCAAGAACATCAGATGTAACGGTAGCACCGTTACATCTGGACACATGTACAATTTTTGAAGTCAAAAAGCAAAAAAAGGAAGAATTAGGTCAAAATAGCGTTTTAAAACTTTCTTACATATAGACACAGGTCAAGCCAATAAAAGCGTGTTAAGAAAGAAAGGAAATAATATAAATTTTGTTTTATTATCTCAGTTTCTTCAGTGTTTATTATAAATAAGCTATGTATGACAATACATTGGGCTCACTATGTGTACAATGTATGGTCCAAAAATTGATATATACATATAATAATTAATTTGTATTTTATATCTCATGAATATTTAAATCATCGTGGTGTCTGACCGTAAACACGATTGATAGTGGGTTCGATGCTGTTCGGGGATATGATCACATTTAATTTAATGTTCATTTTTCTGTACTGGTTCGACAAAACGTTCAATTCTTTTTTTTTCTGTTTTGTTTTGTTTAGCTTCATGCTGTATCCCGCATATAGCGGGGTAGGCAGAGAGAACCAGAGAACCTAGAGTTAAGACACTCCAATCTCATTCAACGTTTCCGTTACCTACTTTCTTTTTCTTCTTTCTACATGACTATTTAATGAATAAGGAACTGTTAAAAACAAAATTATTTAGTAATGCCATTGGCGCTATATCGACAACAGTTGCTAAATATTATAAATATTAGACAAAATAATTAATAGGTAAGTCCTTAAACCGTAAACAACGTTCTAAACAAAGCACAGTGTTAAGTTCCGCTAAAAACTATAAAAAACAATAATTACAAAAACGCTTGATCTTATAACTTAAGGCATACACACACTGGCGTTACGCCAAACATCCCGCCTGCGGAAGAAGATAGGTGACAAAAGAAATAGTTTTACAGTATAACACTGTTAGTATAGAGGAGTGCTTGTTTAGAGATAGCTCAGTTCTAGTATTTAGTATTATAAAAGTCAATTTACTTACATTTTTAGAAAACGTATAAAAAATTGAACGCAGCGGGACTCGAACCCACGCCTCTTGGATATCGGCGCCAAGGCAAACGCTCTGACTGCTAAGCTACGAGTTCTTATACAACTTCGATAACGTGATGCCGAAGTTCTTATATGCCTGTTACAACTTATTGTTGTTGTTGGCGTCTCTGTAGAGAGGTTTTTACAAATTTCTGCTACTCAATGATTATTTCTACTTTAAAACGTCAAATATATTCAATTTCTTTATATTTATCTACATATAGAAGATATATCTTTACTAATACTATGATATTGAAATTTTTCATAAAATATATATATATATATATACATATTTGGCATGGCAGACATGATTTTTTGTCAAAAATAAAAAATCTAGCTACTTCATATCTTTCAATTAAATTCACTAAAAACTAAAAATATTACGAATATCTCAAAATCTGTACATCAGATCTCAATTACATTTAAATGCAAATTGGCCACCAAAAAGATATGCTACCACAAAAATCACAGTCAAACTGAGAACGTTAACGCCTGTCGTGGCGCAGAGGCACAAGCGTGCGGCTGTAAACGTGACAGGTTGTGGGTTCGATTCCCACTCCAGGAAATGTTAGTATTTTCATTTCCTGGGTTTGGTAACAAGGCAAAGCGTGGCGTTGGGTTCCGCCACTCAACACCCAATGCCTCAATTTGGCGGAAAGTGGGGAACGAAATTGTTGTAAGAGAACGGAGTGTCTTAACACTAGGTTCTCAGGTTTCTTCTGCCTACCCTGCTATACGCGGGATACAGCGTGAAGTTAAAAAAAAAAACGAACTGAGAACCTCCTTTTTTACACTCGATAAAAAAGCGTGAAACTACAAAATATACATAGCATATGAAAATTTAATAAATTTTCCTAAAAGAAAGAATCTTAAATTTGTATTTTTAGCAGTCATGTACAGTATTTCCTTTGACGTCTTATCTTCCACAAACGTTATGAGTACAAGGAGTTTTTAAACAAAGAGCATTATGCTTTCCAACCTTTATCTGACATTTTAAGTCGTATATAATAAAAGAATTTTCGTAAACGTGATGTCTTCATTCACCTTTTATGCTGACAAATATGTCTAAAAAAGCAGGTTATCAATTCAACTGTACTTTTTGATACCGCATAACTTTTTACTGGGTGAATCGATTTTGATGGTTCTTCTTTTATTTGATAGCTAGCACTTCTAGTGTGGTCTCATTTAAATATAGTTAAGATCTGACAAGCAGTTTTTGAGTTATTCGTCTTTAATAGTCTTACTTTTCCATGCCTGTCGTGGCGCAGAGGCACAAGCGTGCGACTGTAAACGCGATAGGTTGTGGGTTTGATTCCCACTCCAGGAAATGGAATTTTTCATTTTCTGGGTTTGGTAACAAGGCAAAGCACGGCGTTGAGATCCGCCATATAGCACGCAATGCTTCAATTCATTGGAAGTTGGGAAACAGAAATGTTAAGAAAACGGAGTCTTTTAACAATAGGTTCTCAGGTTCCCTCTGCCTACCCTGCTATATGCGAAATGAAGCGGAAAAATACTTTTTAGTGATATTTTTTAGTGATTTTACTTGAATTCCGTTATTTTTTTATAAATATCTTAATTGTTTTCTATTTCTTTTCAGGTGACACACTAACTTTCAACAAGAAAGAAGTACTAAACAATAGTTGTGCGGGCCCACCTACTGGTTGGGCCCGCCACTGACATTGCCTCAGGTAAGATCTAAACTTGGATTTTAATAAAAATTAAATAAATATTTTTAAACTAAAAATAATTAAATAAATATTTTAATAAAAATTAAATAAATATTATTAAAAAAAAAGAATAACTCTAAAACTACGCGTCAGGTATTTACTAAATTTAAGCGAGTGGTCCCATTCCATCAGAAACACAAGCTATTATATAAAAAACAGAAACACCAAATTTGATTCACACAGTAAAAAAAAATATGCATATATATATATATATATATATATATAAGAAAAATACAGTAGAATCGAGAACTTCCTTCTTTATTGCCAGTTTTTTTTTTAACTTCACGATGTTTCCCGCATATAGCGGGGTAGGCATAAGGTATCTGAGAACCTAGTGTTAAGACACTCCATTCTCTTTCAACAATTCCGTTCCCCACTTTCCGCCGAATTGAGGCATTGCGGGTTGAGTGGCGGAACTCAAAAAAATATGCGGTATGTATATAAGAAAAATACAGTAGAATCGAGAACTTCCTTCTTTATTGCCAGTTAAAAAGCGTATATTAAAAAAAAAGTCTAAAACATACGTTTAAGGCTAGCTTTACTTTTTTTTACA
>JAKGSA010000350.1:25907-79745 GCA_033558755.1 Philaethria dido | reverse complement strand
GCTTTTTCCAATAGAGACACCCAAAATTCATTTTTATTACTTGAATATGAACACAATAACCTTCCATATTTACTGTAGGGCAAACGATCGTCGATTATTATCTAAAAATTAAGCATATATTAAAAAAAAACATAGTGTTAAGACACCACTTTCTTCATCATCGTTGTGTGTCGGAACATAACTAAGATAACTAAGAGTCGAGTTGAGAATTGAAAAAATGATGAATAAATGTATTGTTTTAATTTTAATTCAACTGTTATTTATTATAATTTTTATTATTAAGGTATTTTTATGCATTATAAATTATTATATAAGAATATTATAATATTCTAGAACAAACTATTATTGAAAATAGTTTTTAAAATTACTAATAAATAGATTATTGTTTCCGCAATGGGCTAGTATCTGAGTGTAAACGCGATTATTTTCTTTTTTAACTTCACGCTGTATCCCGCACATAGCAGGCAGAGAGAACCTGAGAACCTAGTATTAAGATACTCCGTTCTCTTTCAACATTTCCGTTCCCCACTGTCCGCCGAATAGAGGCATTGCGTGCTGAGTGGCGGAACTCAACGCCGCGCTTTGCTTTGTTACCAAACCACCCAGGAAATGAAAAATTCCATTTCCTGGAGTGGGAATCGAACCCACAACCTGTCGCGTTTATAGTCACACTTGTACCTCTGCGCCACGACAGGTGTAAAAATAATGTGAAAATAAATAATTTCAAATACCTTTCTCCTCACGCCATTCAAATGTAACTTCACCATATATTTACCAAACGGGTTATATACAGGCTGTTTGTTTTTGTTCTTAGGATATATTATGGACGTAATAATTTTCTTATTAAATCTTCTCTCATATAACGCACTCACTGCTAAAGACGCTACGAATGAGCAATCTGAGACTATCTGAAAAAAAAAAAGTAGTAATATAAAACTGCGCCTCTCATGGCGCAGAGGCACTGTAAACGCGACAGGTTGTGGGTTCGATTCCCACTCCAGGAAATGGAATTTTTCATTTCCTGGGTTAGGTAACAAGGCAAAGCGCGGTGTTGAGTTCCGCCACTCAGCACGCAATGCCTCAATTCGGCGGAAAGTGAAGAACAGAGTGTCTTAACACTAGGTTCCCTCTGCCTACCCTGCTATATGCGAGATACAGCGTGAAGCTATGTATGTATGTAGTATTATAAAAACATGTGTTATTACAATCAATGAAAACAATTTTTTAGCTGCACGCTGAATCCCGCGCATATCAGGGTTGGCAGAGGGAACTAGGGAACCTAGTGTTAAGACATTCCGTTCTCTTTTAACATTTCCGTTCCACATTTTCCGCCGAATTAAGGCAATTGAGTAGGCCGAAAACAAAATATAATAATAAAACGCTCACCGTCTGTTTAATACTAAAACAATCAACATGATCACCAACAATCATTTTCGGGTCACTCGATACTTCATGTGGTCTGACCCATCCATCGAACTCCAGTTCCTGCTTAGATGACAATTTTAATTCACTGGCCCTATCTTCAAAAGGTAAGGCATATTGGAACTTTTCTGATAAGTCCACGTCCATGAATGGTAGAAAACAATTATTGTTTATGTTTGAAGTCATTCGTAGTACTTCTTTTTCTTCCTCTGTGTAATTTTGTTTACCACTCACTTTGAGGTGTACACTTTGTTCGCGATGGAGTTGTGCTCTGTTTGGTGATATGGCTATAAAGTATTTTTTAGTTAGCAATATTATTAGAAGTAAATTTACAACAGTTATTGAATTAATTAAAAAAAAAAAGCATTTTTAAAAACATAAAAAATTGAATGCAGCGAGATTCGAACCCGCGTCTCTTAGAAGCGCTCTGACAGCAAATCCTCAATATCCAGTTTTTCCTAAGTGACTGAATACACTTTTCTTTTTGCTTCCTAAGTGACGGATTACACTTTTAAAAATCAAATATTAATTTTATTTTTTTTTTAATCACATAACGAGGTTGTGAACAGAGACCCTAATGAAGAAATACTCTGTTCACTTCTTTCCGCCCGAATTTGTAATATTACGCATTAAAGTGCGAACATCATTGCCGCGAATTAAGATTATTTACTTAACAAATTATATCAAAATATATACCTATTTTAAAATATGATACATCATTGTTTTTTTAAAATTACAATATAAAAATTATATTTTTAACTATCAACAATATCAAAATTAAAAAGAAGACATCAAAAAAAGTAATTGTAAAATAATTATTTTAATTTTCTTTTTACCCTTTTTTTACTCTCATAAGATATGTTAAGTTTTTTTTTTATTAAAAATTTAAAAAATCCAGAAAATTATTGTAAATAAACACCATGTATAAATCGAATTATCAATTCCATCATATACTAATAAACATTAAATACTAACCTGGCTTCTTTGGTTCCGTAACAGAGAGAGCTCCCATCTTTTTAATCCCTTTAATCTCCTCTGCCCTGTCTAACGCTTGAGCTGCTAAGCCATTTATCTTGGTTTTTATAATTGAATCAGTAACTTTCTGTAATAACAACAGATAAAATACAAACTTAAATAATTAAAAACAGTTTTTAACAAAGCAAAAAAAAAGAAAAACTAAAAAATATCACAAAATTAAATACTTATTGTAATATCTTGACTTTCTGGTTGAAATCAATAAAGCAAATTAAGTAGTGGAACACAACCCTGTCAGTCATAGAACAAAGGATAAACAAAAATAATTAAAATATAAATATGATGGTAACGCCTGTCGTGGCGCATAGGCACAAGCGTGCGACTGTTAACGCGACAAGTTGTGGGTTCGATTCCCACTCCAGGAAATGTGAAATTTAGTATTTTCATTTCTTCGGTTTGGTAACAAGGCAAAGCGCGGCGTTGAGTTCCGCCACTCAACACGCAATGCCTCAATTCGGCGGAAAGTGGGGAACGGAATTGTTGAAAGAGAATGGAGTGTCTTAACACTAATTTCTCTGGTTCCCTCTGCCTACCCTGCTATATGCGGGATACAGCATGAAGGTATAAAAAAAAAGTATATACTATTATTATATTAAGTGTGAAATGACAATCAAGGGTCTTTACAGTCAAACTTTGAGCCATTGCACCACAATAACTTTATGTTTATATTAAAATATCTTATTAATGTATATAACAAAATAAAATTTTAGGGCACACAGTTTGTTCATTAAGAGGCCTGTCGTGGCGCAGAGGCACAAGACTATGACTTTAAACGCAACATGTTGTGGATTCGATTCCCACCCCAGCAAATGAATAATGAAGAAAATAATATTTAGTATTTTCATTTCCTTGCTCTAGTAACAAGGCAAAGTGCAGCAATGAGTTCTGCCACTCAGCACAATGCCTCAATCCAGCGGAAAGTGGGGAATTGCTGGCAGACAATGAAGCATCTGCCTACCCTGTTATGTGTGGGATACAGTGTGAAGCTAGAAAAAAATCCTTTAAGGGTTTCAAGGTGGCAGAAAGGAATTAAGAGCATCTGTAATATATCTTGTACAAAATAAATGGTACTGATCTTAAGTACAAAATTACCTCTTCAAACATACTGCTTAATATAATTTATTTAATTTTTTTTACTTATATATATATTACACTTACCACACTAACTGCCAATTCTACTGCTTGCGTGTATAACTGCAAAGCTAGATCTGTAAGATTAGCTTCATCTGCATCTAAGGCTTGTTGCATAAGAAAGTAACATTTTTGCATAAGTCTTTCACTGTCTTCTTGTTGGGCCCTTTCTGTAAGCAAATAGCATTTATACAACTTTAATGAAATAAAGTTTTTATCTTTGGTTGATTCAGTTTATTCTACATAATAGTAAAATCAGAAAGGACTTAGTGCCAAGACACTCCGTTGGTCATTTTCAGTCCAATTTTAACACAATTCTTGTTAAGTGGTGAAGTTCAATGCCACATTTTGTCTTGCAAAGATATAAATAATTTCATTGTCATGATTCCCCTAAGCAGGAATCAAGCCCACAACCAATTGCATTAACAATCAGATGCAGTCCCATTGTGACACAATGGCCTTTAAATAGCTTCAATTTATTACTTACGTATTATAAGTGATTTAAAAACGATTTATGATTTTATATGAAAATTTTTAAACATGATTTATATTTTTATTTTTTTTATCTTGAATATATACATACAAAAAGCAGATTGAAAAAGAATTTATCCCATATAAAACTCGGCATCACATGATAACTCATAGTTCAACAAATAATAAAACCGCAACAAAAGAACATGAGTCATCTAGAAATAGCGGTAAAATTTCTACAAGAAAAATAACTCACTAAAACTACTCACCTTTTTGTTCCTGTAAGAAGGTAGCTCTTTCCAAATATTCCTTTACTTTTTGTCGTAGATCTCCTTGTCTATCTGGTGATATTTGACCACATACCCTGTCCAGTAATCGAGCGGCTGTTCTGTAACATTCTACGGCTTTATCAGCTTGGCCAGTTTGATCGAATGTAACAGCTAGGGAAGCTGCTTCTGTTGCATTCATAAAATCACTCATGTTTGGATTTTAATATGGACATGCTATGTTCATATTTAAAGTTCTAATCTCCATAAATAAACACTGAATGTTCGATGAAGTTGTGTGATTGAAGCTGTCAAATTGCAAATGTCATTTTTTATGATTTGACGTTTTTGAATATGTCGAAAACAAGCTACAAAATATTTTTTGTATAGTTTTAAAAAAATACTCCAATCAAAGATCTTATATTAAGCATATAAGATTTTTGATTGGAGTATTTTTTAATTTATGTATTAGTATTACTTGCATAATTTATATAAATCATATAATAAGTGTAGTTACAATAGTAATAAAGTGGTGTTAATGTATTCGAGCGTACTGCAGTAGAAAGTAATTTTATTCAACTACTAAACTTTGATTTAAAGATTTTCTTAAATATGTAGATAGTCTATATAATTATTAATATGCATAATGATTATTATTTTTCTTATTTTCATTGCAAAGTTTATTCTCAAAACACTTGATGCAATGAATTGAAATAGTTTTTTTTTAACAGATTATATCATAGATCGTAAATTTATATACTCAGCTTTATTATTTGACAGTTATAGGTGTCAAATTTTGATTTCCTATTAGTATTTCTCATCTAATCGTAAATCGTTCTTCATTAATTCATTGTGGGTTGTGCATTGTTACTTATTATGTATTTTATTGTGAAATAGTTGTCATCGTTCTAAATTTGAGTGTAGTGTACTATAAATCTATTAGGAAATTCATATATTTAATAATATTTAGTGAGTGTTGGACTGTGATTTTTTTATATAGAGAAAAATCTCAAAGAATTTAAATCAGAAATGGCTTCAGATGTTCTAGCATCGTCTGGATCAGAAATTCGTGAAAACTTGGTAATTACCTCCATTAATATTCATCTATCTGTAATTTATGCTCATCTGTGTTTAATAAAATTCACTTTATCTATCCTTTCTAACTATTAATACATATATAAAGAAATAACGAATTTGACCTTCGCGCTTCAAAGAATATACCTATATAAGAATTAAGTAAAGGTAAAGGTATTTATAACTTATATATTGTGTGTAAATTTTTTTCTGTTACTATAACATTGATTATAGTAATCAAAATTAATGAGGTGTAGCAAATAATTTTTTATAACATGTCCAATGTATTGAACATATATCTGCTAAGAATATTATAGTTCATTATTGAACCTTAGTTATTAAAAGAAGTAATTGACTGCTTAAAGCATATTAAAATTGAATTTAAATACATAGTGACGTTTTGTTTATATGCTTTTTATGACTTCATAGAATATTTGATGCTTCAGGTAATTATCATTAATTTGTATAATTATTTAATGCCTGATGGTAGTTATTATTTAATCATGGATAGATGACCCATTGATTTTATGTTAATTTATGCTCTGGAGATTCATTATATTATAAAAATTGTCAATTCCTACTCTGGTAAGACTAATTTCATGGTCATTTAAAAACCATTAAACAACCATTTTAGTTATCACAGAAATACCTGCATCAATTGTCTTAAATTTTTGGTTGAAATTAGTATAATAATATTGCTCATTTTATACAATTAGTTGTTTTGTAACTATTTTACCTTCATTCTTTTTTTTTTTTCACATCACTTAACATGCAATGCCTCAATTTCGCAAAAAGTGTGGAATGGAATTGTTGTAAGAGAACTGAGTATCTTAACACTAGGTTCTCAGGTTCCCTCTGCCTACCCTGCTATATGCGGGATACACCGTGAAGTTAAAAAAAATATCTTCATAGAGTGTTTTATATGAATTTATATTTAAACTAATTCATTATAATTGGAAACCTTACATACTAAATAGAATGTGAATGATGAATGGAATTCCTAAAAAATAAGGTTTAAATAACGAAGAAACAATGCATTTCATATATATAATGGAATATTTTCACGCATTGATCAAATTTGGCACAGTTATTATAGTTTACATGAAGAAAATATAATAAGAAAGCCATAATTTTTCATAATAGCAATGCTTATGCATGCATAAAGGAATTTAAAAAATACTACTTGCCTTGTGTTTGACGTAACTGATATGAAATATCATATACAATACACATAGTTAAAAAGCACGTTTTTTATGCATCAACAGACTTAGTTATCATAGTCGATTATTTAGAATAGAATAGAATAGAATAATCTTTATTGCACACACAATAAAACATAAAAGAAGAGGAAACAATAATATGAACTCATGTGTCTGTATGCAAAGGCGGTCTTATTGCTTCAAGCAATCTCTTACAGACAACCTTCGGTAAGTATAGGGACAGATGAAAAGAGGAAAAGGGAATAACGCTAGTGCAATTTAAATAAAAAAATAAATAAAATAAAAATAATAATAATAATAAATAAATATATAATTATAGTAGGCTATATATCATATATAAATATGTATATATACTTACATATATATATCCACACATGTCAATACATATACACATACATACATACACACCTACATACATATACTTATATATGTACATACGTAACACAATATATATAATACATAACCGGATAAGGACACATTTTTTATTTATTTATTTATTAAGCTCATTTATTTCCACATCTTGCAATATTTACACATTAAATGTATGATAGTATTTTTAGTTTAGTTGTTCTTTCTTAATCTAAGGTTAGTTGGTGTTAGTCTTTCGTGCAAGATATGGTTGTTTTCAGGTAAAAGCCTCCCTCAACTTTAGCTATTTGTTCTGGTCTTGGGCAATCTACACTTTGTCCTTTCCGGCTATACTGGCAATATCGTCATTGCTTCTTTGGTCTGCCTCTAAGCCTTATCTCTATATTAGACTAACTAACTAACTAATTTCCATATTAGATTAACAACTGAATAATGAATCTCAGTATATTATATGCTCTGGAAAGGAAATGTCCCATACATACAAAATACTACATACTCTTGACTCGAGTGCATGTCTTTATTTTCAATCTCAAGAGTCTATTGATTGTTATGATTTATGATATCTACAATTAACTGGTTTTATAAATTATATTATTTATTATAGAAAAACATTTATTAAGTACTTAAGTAGTGTTTTTTTTTTATTTAAGATTATCATATCTTTTGAGTTAGATAGACTACCCAATACTTAAATTTGGAACAAATTTTAACGCCTGTCGTGAGACAGAGGACTGTGTTCGCAGAGGCACAAACGTTTAAACGTGACCTGTCACATCGAACCCAGAACCACTCCAGGAAATGTAAAATTTAGTATTTTCATTTCTTGGGTTTGGTAACAAGGCAAAGCGCGGCGTTGAGTTCCGCCACTCAACACGCAATGCCTCAATTTGGCGGAAAGTGGGGAACTGTAATATTGGAAGAGAATGGAGTGTTTTAATACTAGATTCTCTGGTTCCCTCTGACTACCCCGCTATATGCGTGATACAGCGTGAAGTTAAAAAAAAATATACATTTACTTTAAAAATATTGCTCAAATTTTATGTATAATTTTACATTAAAAGGAAAGAAGTAAATTAAATAGTTTAAATACTTATAAATACTTCCTTGTATTGGAATCAAATGAAGAACAATCGCGTATAGTAAAGCACTAACATACTGTGTCATAATAACTTAGCAGGCATTGCTATTATTTAATTAAGTATTACTTTGGAGTAACCATATTTAGAATCATTTTAGCACAGAACAACAGCATCTATGTGTTAGCAAGATTGTTATGACCTTACACTAGGTAATGTCAATTCATAATTATAATAGTAATAATAAAATTATACTTTAGTCAAAGTCAAAGTTTTCATTTCCCTATTAGTTAGACAATCACAGCGTATTTCGTTACTAAACGCGTAAAGTCCCAAAACTGGACGGTAAATGAATAATGGAGTGCCCTACACTAGATTCTCTGTACCTATCCGGCCTTTAATTTAACTTTAATAGCGTGGAACTGAAACTGCAGGCTTAGTTTCATAAATTTGAGGTGACTAGTTGTTGAGTAAACTAGACCATTTCACCATCGATATTGATTGAGCAGTGTCAACATTTCACTACAAGTGTCTGTTAAGGATATGGTTGTATGAGTAGAGTCTTTTTAATTTCTTTTATTCTTAATATACTATTATAAAAAATATTGGTTTACTGCACTTCTTTTCCATGTACTCTGTATGTATTCCAATTCACAAAAAAAGGAAACCACAGCTTTATGTAATAAATAGTGGAACTAATCGAAAGGTGCGAAATAGGTAAACTTACAATAAAACCAATCTTTTACTTCCAGGTAACAACAGCAATCAAATTTCTATCAAATCCAAATGTACAGAGATGTACAATGGAGAGTAAGGAAAGATTCCTACGAAGTAAAGGACTGTCCGACGCGGAAATACACAAGGCGATAGAGAAATGCGGAGAGTTGCTAGACGTGCCGTCGCTGACGTCCGAGTTGATGATGTTTCATCATTCCAGGACGTCGTGGTTTAAAGAGAAAATTGTACCGATTATTGTCTATGGTGGATTTGTTTATGGTTGCTATTGGTTTTATAAGGTGTGTGATTTCAGATAATGATACTTCTTAAGTTTGTATATCACACTTTAACATTAGAACTATTATATTTATGAAGTTATTATTACTTCGAAGCCTTCAAATTAACGCATAAACTATGGTATGTAGTACGGACTGCCATTGACCACGGGAGCGAAGCGACGGGCCATTGCTTGTATAAGAATTGAGTTTTATTTTATATAGTGTAAAGTGGACTATAAAATGTAAAATCACATTTTTTCCCCGTTTCCAAAGGAATTTCGGTAAACCCTCTCCCTCCCTCATGCTCCCTTTCACTCCCCAAGAAATAAACATGACAAATTTCAACTTGCGATTCCCAGTAGTTTCGGCTGTGCCTTGTTTGTCAATCACTCAATAAGGAAAGAGTTTTATTATGTGTAAAGATATTGATCTTACACTTTTATTGATTATGAAACCATTGTGGTGCAGTGGAATAAAGTCTGAATTTAAAAGGAAGTGGTAGTGGATTCGATTCCGATTATAATTTACATTATTTTTATTTCCTCGTTAAGGACGGCTTAAGTTCCATTCTAAACGCAATAATTTAAAAATAGACAAGAAGAGAAGACAAGTAACATAGAGTGACGGAACACTTATCTCTTCTTCTGTCTATTTATCTTGAAACTTTCTATGTCACTATTATTTCATTACATCAAAAAAAAATTATGCTTTTATCTTCCAAACGTTATCAGCCACGCCAATATGGTATAGTATAGAATAGAGATTTTAGGTGTAATCGTACATTGACCTATGTGTTGTATTCCAATATAATAAATTTATGTGTGCCTTACATAGATAGTAATGTATTTTTTTAAATTATAAATATGTATAAGAATATATTTGGTTATAATTAAATGACGCCTGTCGTGGCGCAGAGGCACAAGCGTGCGATTGTAACAGAGGCACGTGACAGGTTGTGAGTTCGATTCCCACTCCAGGAAATGTAAAAGTTTAGTTTTTTCGTTTCCTGGGTTTTGTAACAAGGCACAAAGGGCGGCGTTGAGTTCCGCCACTCAGCACGCAATGCCTCAATTCGGCGGAAAGTGGGGTTCTCAGGTAAAAATAAATATATATGAATGAGGTCATCGTAGCGCAGTGGGGCAGCATCTGACTGTAAACACTATGCTTGTGGGTTCGATTCCTACTTGGAGGATTATTATATTTGAATTATTTTCATATTTTCGCTTTGGTTAGATAAAAAGCAGCGTTAAGTTCCGCCATATGTCACGTAATGTAAGGAATTCGGGTGAAAATGGTGAAAGGAGTGTCTTGACACTAGGTTCTCCTTGACTGCTCTGTTATGCGGGTTAAAGCGTGAAGCTACTGTACTATATTAATGCAAATTTGTAAATAAATACGTATAAGAATATATTTGGTTATAATTATAATTAAATATATACGTAAGACGTGAATAAGTTGATAAATACGCATCAATGGCCATTATTATATTATATAAGTACGTACTTTATAAATGAATTTACTAATCATTATATAATTATTTATAAATTATCATCAGAATATAATTATTTATGCATTGTTATTAACTTCCATGAAACACGGCATCGTGTATGTGGAAAATATCACCAAAAACCCCATATTTTCCTATTTTCATAGGAATTTCGAGAAATCTTTCCTTCCTTCCCTACACTCCCCAAGGAACCCACATACTAAATTTCAAATTTCTATGGCCAATAGTTTCACCTATACGTTGTATGTCACTCACTCAGTATAAACGTCTTAGCGTACCATGGATTCACCGTACGGGTTCCTATCGCGTTGCAGAGAGAGGAGTTTAGGGAGTGCCTGGAACTTACGACCCAAGTGTAGGTTTAAGGGGCCCCTTTATGATACGCATTAACGTTTACCTCCACTGTCTACGCACCTTAACCTAACCTAACCATATAAATTATATAAATTAAATATTTTTTTAGAACTGCTTGAGACAATTCCTATTCGTGGAAGAGCCGAAACGCAAAACAACAGCGGAATGTATAGAGGAATTAAGAAAATCATTAGATATTATGAACGCGAGTATTTGCTCTCTAAGGGGCGATGTACAGACGTCGTTGAAAAGGAATACGTTTAGATCGGAATTGGATAATTTGAAGGCGGATATTGCTTCAGTGAAAGGAATATTGCTTAATAGGTAAGTTTTTTTTAGCTTCACGCTGTATCCTGCACATAGCAGGGTAGGCAGAGGGAACCAGATAACCTAGAGTTAAGACACTCTGTTCTCTTTTAACATCTCTGTTTCCTACTTTCCCCTGAATTGAGGCATTGTGTGCTGAATGATGGAACTTAACGCCGCGCTTTGCTTTGTTACCAGAGCGAGAAAATGAAAATACTAAATATTATTTAATATTTTCATTTCTTGGCGTCGAAATTGAACCTACAATCCTGTCACGTTTACAGTCTCATGCCTCTGCGCTACGACAGGCCACTCATTAAAATATACTCGATTAATCTATTAAATAGTTATATTAATAATAATACTCCATTTCTACCAGAAATCAGTTCCCAGCGCTCAAAACGCGCACAGAACCGCCCTCCATACCGGCGTGGCAGCGGCAATCTGAGGAAGCGACGTCCACTGAAGTCGCCGAAGAGAAGAAGAAGACCCACAGGAGTAGGAGTCACAGGTCGGAGTCTGGGGGTTCGAATTCCAGTGAGGGGGAACAGGCGACTAAGAACAGTGATAGCAGTTTGGAAATTATGTAAGTATTGATTTAAATGATTTGAAAAAATGAGGTGTGTTTGATTGTATTTTTTTTACATAGCTTCACGCTGTATCCCGCATATAGCAGGGTAGGCAGAGGGAACCTAGTATTAAGACACTCCGTTCCCCACTTTCCGCCAAATTGGGGCATTGCGTGCTGAGTGGCGGAACTCAACGCCGCGCTTTGCCTTGTAACGTATTTTTTTATGTGTGTCAACACATATAATAACACATAAAATTGTGTTTTTATTGTGTGAGTTAATTTTGATCATTACTTTTTTTTGTATGATAATTGATTTTTTTTGTCTGATGTGGTCTCAATTGTTTTTGAGTTATTCGTAATCATTTTATTTTCGTTGGGTATTGTAGATTATTTTTCAAATTTTAATTCTTTGGTTTTGAAGTTAGATTTTTTTAAATATATTTTTTGCGTCTTTCTTAGTGAATGTGTGAAATTTTTAAAATATTGTTTTTTTTGTATTTATTGAGAATGGTATTAAAATTAAATTAAATAATGTTGAAGTGAAACTTCTGTAGTATTGTTGTCATTTGAAACTCAGTGTAACGAAAATGCGTCACGAAATAGAAACATTGATTCTAGCATTCTAGCATATTATTTTAGTTATATTTTGAATATTTATTCAATATATATCATAACACTATTGTTCATTGTTCTGCATATTTTAAAACAATAGCTTTTTTTAGAAAGTCAGTTATGCTTATTTAAAATTTAATTTTCGTATTTACGCCTGTCGTGGCGCAGAGGCACAAGCGTGCGACTGTAAAAGCGACAGGTTGTGGGTTCGATTCCCACTCCAGGAAATGTAAAATTTAGTATTTTCATTTCTTCGGTTTGGTACCAAAGCAAAGCGCGGCGTCGAGTTCCGCCACTCAACACGCAATGCCTCAATTCGGCGGAAAGTGGGGAACGGAATTGTTGAAAGAGAATGGAGTGTCTTAACACTAGGTTCTCAGGTTCCCTCTGCCTACCCCGCTATATGCGGGTTGCAGTGTGAAAATTCGTTTGTAGGCCATATTAGTAATAGTGTCGTTATCTATTTAAGCTACCGGTATTTTTTACGTGGAGCGAGTGGGGTGAACATTTTAGTTAGGCAAGCCGGTAAATTAAGGGAAGATGATGTATTTTTAGAGAAACCGGTATAAATATTTAGGGAAGCCGGTAATTTTTAGAGAAGCCGATATTTTTTAGGGAAGCCGATATATTTTATGGAACACGCTATAGGATGTGAAGGTATTTAGTAATTTCACTATCGAAGTTTGGCGATGACCTGTTTCTTTTTTAGCTCTATAAGATGTCAGAGCTTGTTTTTTGCAATATTTTGCCCAATATTTTCCTGGCGACTTGTTTAGCTCTCACAACTTGTTTGACTTTTTCGAGCTCTACCTGGGGACCTTTTTGTTAAATCCTATACTTGTACTTTGAAAAGTTAGGCAAGCCGATGGGAATCGAGTTGTATGGACGCCTCGCCACTGATGTGGAGTTTACCTGAACGCAATGGTTGTGAGTTTGAGTTCCAGTTAGGGTAACTTTATTTAAATAAAAAATTGTTTTGTTTTTCTGTATGACAAAAGACAAAATGCAGTTTTGCCAACTACATATATGTTTCTTTGGGCGGAAAGGGAATCACGCGATTTTCCTCAAAGTTCTCTTTAAATACTTAAAAGAATATTCGGAAATATAATATGCATTGATTTTGAAAATGAATTAAAATATTAGTTAATGTCTCTAAGTACAGATTAAATTATTTTAAATTAAAAACAATGTCAATAACCTATTTAATTATATATAATTAATATGCAAATAATAGATTGTGACATACGCAATGTGTTAATTACTTCTTCACGCGTACATAGGAACATATACTGTTAACCTGTTAACGGGGGAATAAACTTTTGATAATCCAGCTATATATTGCAAGAACATGAAAATTCTTGACACAACAATTTTTTAACTTCACGCTGTATCCCGCATATAGCAGGGTAGGCAGAGGGAACCAGAGAACCTAGTGTTAAGACACTCCATTCTCTTCCAACAATTCCGTTCCCCACTTTCCGCCGAATTGAGGCATTGCGTGTTGAGTGGCGGAACTCAACGCTGCGCTTTGCCTTGTTACCAAACCCAAGAAATGAAAATATTAAATTTTGCATTTCCTGGTGTGGGAATCGAACCCACAACCTGTCGCGTTTACAGTCGCACGCTTGTGCCTCTGTGCCACGACAGGCGCTATGCTTTCAATATATTATGATTAATTTCCATGACAAAAAATGTCGTCATATCCGTTGCAATAGGCTTTTATGTATGACGAAATATTTCGTCATACCCCGTTAACAAGATATAATAATATAAAGAAGAAAAAAATAATTTTTCTTCAGTTTCAACACTCAGTATTGTTAGGTAAACGTGTTTAAATAATACATTTTATATAGCATATAAGTATTGCATATCATTGGCGAAGTGTTCATATTACACGATTCCCATCGGCTTGCCTTTTGCAAATTACAATAAACTTGTGGCGGATTTATTAGCAGATTAGTAATATAAAAACACGAGATCGAAAACATTTGGAAGTGACATTGGCAAAGTCAGGGACAATAATACTATGAGAGCTAAAAAAGGCCTCCAGGAAATTGTGAGACTGAAAGAGCAAAAAAACTTATTATCTTATACCGTTATCCATATGTACCTAAGTATACCGCCTTTCCTAAATATACCTACCTACCTACCTAATTTCATGCTTTATCCCTAGCGGGGTAGTCAAAGAGAACGGAGCGCCAAGCGCTACGGAAACCTAATAAACATAAATATACCGGCTTCTCTAAATATACCGGCTTCCCTAAGTATACCGGCTTCCCTAAGTATACCGGGTTTCCTAAATATACCGGCTTACCTAAACATACCGGCTTCTCCAAATCTACCGATTTATCTTTTTAAAAAATTTCACCTGTCGCCACTGTTACCTTTATATATTGTCACTGTATAGGGCGATTTTTGCAGAAAATCGATGCATAAATATTATTAACAATCAAGCTGACCCGATGTTTTGCGATATTTCTTTTACTAGTCGCGTATTAAGGGAACGTAGCTAGCTTTATTCAGTTATTTCTGTTTTCTGCTATAGTTTCTGCACCGCATTGTGCCCGCTTTTATCTGTAGATCCCTTCAATTAGAATGCCTGGAAGAGATCACTTTTAGTGATAAGGCCGCCTTTGTGCATTTGTTATATTATTATATCTATCTATCTCTTTCAATAAATTTAATAGTTGTTTGCTTCAAATGAAATGCTTGGTACAAATAGTGACAATTAAAATGTATAGAAACCGTATAAATCAAAGATTTTACTACATTATACTAAATAATATTATAATATTAAAGATTAAATTTTATTTAAATAAAGTAATCGCTAAAATATTGTACTTATAATAAATTAATATGTTATGTTTTGATATATACAAAAAACTATGATAAATTCTCCTTTGACCTTCCACTTGCAGAGGTTACCGCAGTTATTGCAATGCGACAAAATCAGACTGTACCTAAACGTTAAAAATTGCTATGGGTTCGATTCCCACTCGCTGAAATGATAATATTTAAATTATTTTTATGTTCCTCTGGTAATGTTTCACGGAATAATGTTTTCGGTGGCGTGGAGTTCCGCCACGCACTGTCTCGATTTCAGGCGGAAAACTTATTGTATTTATATTGTTAGGCAAGCCGGTAAATTAAGAGAAGCCGATGTATATTTAGGGAAGCCGGTAATTTTTAGGGAAGCCGATATATTTAGGGAAATCGGTATAGTAATTTCACTATGCAATTTTATGCCCAATACTTTCCTGGCGATCTTTTTATTAGGTCTCATAGTTGTAAAGTTAGGCAAGTCGGTGGGAATCGAGTTGTATGGACGCCTGCAATAATGTATTCATAATAAATAATTAATATGGGGAACGGAGTGTCGATATTATGTTCTCTCTGCCTACCCTAATAAGCGGGATAAACGCCCAGTTGACGCTGATTTCTTAAGTCCAGCTACGTCCAATTTTAAACGTTTTCTAAAAATGTTAAAAGCCAAGCGCGACGTTGAGTTCCGCCACTCAGCACGCAATGCCTCAATTCGGTGGAAAGTGGAGAACGGAAATGGTAAAAGAGGACGGAGTGTCTTAACACTAGGTTCTCTGGTTCCCTCTGCCTACCCTGCTATGTGCGGGACACAGTGTGAAGCTAAAAAAAATGTTTCTCTATCTATTCCTAAGTGTTTGATTAACACTTTTTTTTTATCTTCACGCATATAGCAGGGTAGGCAGAGGGAACCAGAGAACCTAGTGTTAAGACACTCCGTTCTCGTACAACAACACTTAACACTTTAATTATATTAAGAATAATAATAATATTATCATTTATGTGCTTTTTTTTTCAGAACGTGAACTTCAGCGCTTTATACAAAATGGACGCCAACGATTTTGGATTTTAACTAAATCATGTTAACTTGCCTTTTTAATTTTTTTTTTACATATTATGTTCCTAACATTATGATTTGTGTGGTATTTTTTGTTATTTTTTTTTAATTATTATAAGGTTTTGTTAAATTAATTAAAAAATGGAAATTTTTCAAATTTTATTTTTTGTTAAAAAACACCGATTTATAATATTTAGTATAAAATTATTATTAAAATAATATTTTGAATGCACGACTGGGTGGGTCGTGGGTTCGATTCCCATTTAAGACAAATATTTATCTCTATGTATATGTATGTGTCATTTTATGCATTAAGTATTAAGAAAATTAAATAAATTTAATATTAAAAATATAGCAGAAATAGTATAATTTGTATTGACCTTCAATAGGTAATGTCATTATCAGGTTTCATTCAATGTTAGATTTTTTATTATCTTGCAATAAAAAGAATAGGTGATAAAAAGATTATCGACTTCAATCTTTTTTTAAAGTTTTTATTTAAAGTTTTTATGTAATTGGTGAATTTGAAAGGAACAGCTGTTTTTTTTCTATTTGTATATATTTATATAGAAGGACAAATCGCGGCGTTTAGTTCCGCTAATCGACACGTAATGAGAACGGAGTGTCTTAACACTATCTCTCTATCTTCCAAGTGAGGCGAGTAAAGGCCCTTTTTTATATATCTATGGTTACAGCGTAGAATGTTAAGTCCAAAAGTATTGATTATAAGAAAACAATATATACATACGTGAAGCAAAAACTTTGGACCCCTTTTTACGAAAATTACGCGGACGGAGGAGCATGAAATTTGGCACACTTATAGTTTATATAGCGAAGGAGTGCAGAATGATAGTATGTATTTAAAGTAATACATAAAAAAGATATAAACACTAGTAACAATTAAAAATTGACCGATTTTTCCAAAATTGTATAATAATTTAAATCTGATTTTAATTATTTACCTTATTCTGTCTTCTGTCAATGTGCATTCGGCGTCTTTTTAGATCAACATTTTCCTCGTTTTCACTTATTTGGACTTATTTGGACACTACGCTGCAGCTATATTTTTTTAGCTTCACGCTGTAACCCGCATATAGCAGGGTAGGCAGAGGGAACCTGAGAACCTAGTGTTAAGACACTCCGTTCTTTTTCAGCAATTCCGTTACCCACTTTCCGCCGGATTGAAGCATTGCGTGCTAAGTGGCGGAATTCAACGCCGCGCTTTGTCTTGTTACCAGACCCAGGAAATGAAAATACTACAATTCCTGGAGTGGGAATCGAACACACAACCTGTCGCGTTTACAGTCGCATGTTTGTGCCTCTGCGCCACGACAGGCCTCTATAGATATATTACCTGGGTTTTATTAGTTAAAACGCAAATTTAACATGACCTATTGCCGTAATTAAAGTAAAAATTCAAATAGGGCACCGGTTATATGTAGGGTAGAAGTAAAAGATTTACTTTATATGCTATTAGTGAAGTACTAGGTAGGGCATTAGTATTTTAAAATAGGTCATAGGCAAGGGCCCCTTAATCCTGCCTCGTGTATAGTCTATAATGGACTGAATTGTCTATAACCCTGCAAAGTAAGGGAGATATGTCAATAAATATACATTTGGTATGTCGTGAATATATTTTCGTCTTTTTAAATTGGTAGTAGTATGTTTTAAACTATTTTATTTGATAGCCGATCGCCAATATTAAATTTAGTGAACCGGTGGTAAATTATTTGACGTTCAAAAAATGAAGCCTGTAACTTCTTACTTTGAATAAAATTATTTGACTTTGAATTTTAGGAATTGATTTATTCCTCTTTTTTTTTATTTTAAAAGCGTTACAAAATATTATTCTGTAATTTTTTTTAATACATTATAAATGATCGATATAATCTATATAAATGCTGTATATACGTTCTTCCATGTGTAAGTGAAACTAAAAATTAAAAAAAAAAAGAGTGGATTTTTATATATATATATTTGTTATATGTATAATTTAATTTCTAAAAAAATTGTTAATTATATTATTTTCTTTTAGTTTTGGTTAAATATTTTGTTTTTTTTTTAATATATTATGGTGTAGCCAAAGGTTCAAATATATACATTTTATTTTTTTTAAATAATTAATCGATTATGATATTATTGTAGATTAAATTCTTTTAATATTATAATGTGAAGGTGTTTTTCTTTGTCATTTATTAGATACTAAGAAAAAAATTGTCGGAATAATGAGTGTTGCCAGATTTAGCTTTTTTATGTTATAACGTTAAAAAAATATATAGATATAAAATCTATTTTAGGGACTTAACGTTCAGTATCTGACTTAACGCGAGTTGTGACTTCAATCCCCGCTTGAAGTAATAATTATATATTATTTTTCATTTTCATTTTTCAGCTCTGTTAAGACTGGTTAAGTCCCTCCACTTGCCCTTACTGACGTAATGTACATGGTCTTCTGTTAGATATTTAGTAGCATCTGTAAATTATGAAAAAAATAGCTGCCTTACTGTAGGTTGACTAAAATAATTGTAAAATGAATTGAAATTCTTAGTTTATCATTCCATATATAAACTTCATTGAAAATATTTTAACAACATAAAAAAAGAGGCCATCGTAACGGAGTATCTTGAGTGTAAGCACGATTGGTTTTGGGTTCGATTCTCGGAGTATGTTTATATTTAAATTATTTCAATTTCCCACTCTGGTGGAGCTCCGTTGAGTTCCGTTATTTAACACGCAATGTCTTGACGGTAGATTTGCACTGACTACCCTGCTATGAAAGAAAAGGGGTAATTATAAAAATATATATATTATATATATTATATATATTTCCTTCATGCATTGGTATTTGATATTAACAGAGCTTCTTATAGTAATAATATTTTAGAATAATATAGATTAATTTTGAAGTTTTAAAGTGTTAATCACAAACTTAGGAAACGAAAACCATATTTAGAAAACGTATAAAAATTTGAACGCAGCGGGACTCGAACCCGCGCCTCTTGGAAACCGTCCAAGCGCTCTAACCACTAAACCATACCTTCTACATCACGTCACAACTTATTTTTGTTGTGTTGTGTTGTGAGCTGCAAGAGACACGGGTTCGAGTCCCGCGTACAAATTTTTATACGTTTCCTAAATATAATATAGATTATTTTTTTGTTATTATTTTTATAAATAATTTACAAATTATTGTTTAAAAAGGTAGTATGTAAATATTTTGTGATGTTTTTTTCGTGTATTTTAAATGGTTGTAACATTAGTACGACATTCCGTAACATTGTGGATGTAATAATTATTAATAATATATGGGTGATAAATAAACCAATGAGCATAATTCTGTTTTTTTTTATTCATAGTATTTACAATAAATTATAGAAAAAAAATAAAAAATCATTTTTTTTTCATATACAATAAATTTAAATGTCTTAAAATATTTAAGAAATACAAAAGTTGTACGATTAGTACATTTAATAACTTGTATAGGCATTCGTAGCGCAGAAGAACAGTATCAAACTATAAGCTATATGATTATTGGTTCAAATCCCTTTCAGTGTAATGATTAAATTAAAATTATTTTCATTTTCCCGTCTTAGTAAGACAATAACATACCTCGACATTCGCCACTTATAAATAACAAATTGCGTCAGAAAACTGACAACGGAGTGCCGTAACAAAAGGTTCTCTCTAACCTTTCTTTGTGTATAGTTTAATGATGACTGATGGTATAAAATAATTATGGTGATAGTGATGAGAGCTCGCGCGGTTGCTATGACGACCGAACGCGAACTGATTTATTTAACACCCTCAGCGCCAGAACCTAAGTGAGCGCTTAAAAAAATACCCTTTTTTTTGTTGGAATGTGTTTAAAACTACATAATATATCATATATTGTTTTTCACCCCCATTTTTCCCCTTTTTTCCTTGGATTTTTATCCGTGTGACATTTAGATACAAAAACGTGTATATTTTTGAATATACAGTGTTCTAGACACTGCGTGACAAAAAGATACACATGGCGCCTAAGGTGATAAATGAGTAAAAGTTAATGTTTTATGAAACGCTGAGTTACAATGTACGGTTGCAGCGTATACTTTGCATCCCTCAAAAAAAAAAATAAAGCTGAAGAATAAATGGAAAAAAATGAAACACCACATATTTAAGACAGTTTTATTTACAAAAATACATCATAAAGTATATATTGAGCTTAAAAGTCCTGTATAACGATAGAACACGTTCACACCAAGCCACCATCCACCACATAGCTTGGAATTGAGATCAACGAGAACAAACAGATGGACAGACAGACCGCTTCATTTGCCATTTAATTATATATATATAAATATATAACACGCTGTATCCCGCACATAGCAGCGTAGGCAGAGGGAACCCGAGAACCTAGTGTTGAGACACTCCGTTCTCTTAACACATTCGCGACCGGCTAATTTTCTACGAATCATTCTGACTGAGTACCGGCAAATATAATGAAATTCTGAGGCTGGTTGCCGCTAACTTGTATCATCAAGGGGACGATAAAAAGTATAAAATTTGTTTTGAGATATCAATGTTGAAAATATAACATAATAATTTGAAATGACGTGAATTTACGTCATCGATCACGAATGTGTTAACATTTCCGTTCCCCACTTCCCACCGAATTGAGGCATTTGCTGAGTGGCGAAACTCAACTCGTTTTGCCTTTTACCAGAGCTAGGAAATGAAAATACTAAATATTATTTAATATTTTCATTTCCTGGAGTGGGAATCGAACCCACAACCTATTGCGTTTACAGTCGCACCCTTATTTTTCGCCATACTGGCTTCTATATTTTTTTACATACAAAAAGACATTAAAGACAACATTTAGATTAGAAATGCTAAGTTATTCGTAAATACATATAAAATAGTTAACAGGTGCAAAAATACTTCTCAGTCACAAATGAAGCGGTAGAACATTTTTTTTAATATATTAATATACATCCATACATTCAATATGGCACACTAAATGAATACATTGATAATTTTTGAAATAAAGAAATTTTAAATTATTCTAGACGTTAAATTATTTTTAAATATACGAATATACTTTTAGGGTCTAGGGATATATGATATCGATTTAAATGTGAAGTTTGAAGATTGATAATTCGATTTTTACTTTTAGTACACAGATTATTAAAAAAATTAGAAAAAAAAGTTCTAATAAGTACACAAAAAAGTTGCATAAATGTGTAAGAAACATTTAAAAAAAACAAAATGTTTATATTTATCCACATATATGTAAATAAAATAATATATAGAATAAATTCTGTTTATATAAAACAACATAAATGACATTTAATGAATCTATTTTAACCGAATTAATCGCGTATATTCAGGTCTACCTGTGACCACGGACTACTGTAAAGTGTTCGAAACGTCGAGTTTCCAATAATGTATTTCCGAATACTAAAATATACGCGATTAGTTATGCTCATAACATAAATGATCTTTCTTAAATAATTAAAAAAAAAATCTCTTCAAAAAACAAAAGAATCGAGATATCAAATCGGTTTAACTTCACAATTAAATATCGATATAAATAATTAATTAAAATACTTTAAAATATTAAACATTCAAATATAATAACATATTTGTCTTTATTAATTCTTTTTTTTTTTATTTTAGAAAAAGAGGAAAGTGAAAGAGTCGATAAGAAAAGCGATTACAATCGATTATCGAATAATAATCGATGATAAATATAATAATAATTAATTAACGACTAAACTAACATAAGAATATAATTAAAAATGACTGACCAAAGAAATAAGTGTTAAAGAAAAAAAAAACAAAATATTTAGTTTTTTTTTTTTAAATGAGCTTTTTTATCAGGTACTATTACAGGTATTGTATGACTTTGTTAAAATAAAGAAAAAATATATTATCTCGCTTCAATTGATGAAAACAGTCAATTTAATTACTTAGGAGAATAAAAGAATAAAGTATGTTTGCAAAATATTAAATGGCATTCCAGGCGTGAATATGTTAATAGGTCGAAAATGCATATGTTTTAGGACAGGCATTTTTAATACGGTCCGTATGTAAGGCGAAAAAAGAAAAAAAGCCATATTTATAAGCCATACATTACAAGTTAAATAAGTTAAATTTATATTATTCAAATGTTTTTTTAAATGAAAGTGTTTTTGTCAATTCTAATGTCTATTAATATTTTAAAAATGTATATGCAAGTCGACTTATCAACCTATTCACGCCTGATACGGTATTACAATCAGTTCATATCAAACTTTTAAGCAAAAGCTAGCAATCAAAAGAAATATAAATCTCATTAAATTAGTTCATAATACATTTTGATGAAATATATTTTTTTAAGATATAAAAAAAACATTTAATTTGAGGACTTAAATCATTAAAATATAACATATATTTAAGCACTAGCTGTAGCTTAATACGTCATCTTTATAGTATAAAAACAGCAACACTCAGAAATACCAATTAGTGGTTAATTTACATTTAAACCGATTTATATTGAATATTACTATATAGATTATGCATTTCAAAAAAATGAGTAACAGTAAAAAAAAATATTACATTTTGGTAGCACCATGTATATATATAAAAAAAAAACTATAAAAAAAGCTTCATATGGCTATTACAGAAATGATACAACAATTCTACATAAGATGACGCACACTTAACTACAGATGTATACAGGATGGGAAAAATTAATGAGGCACAATAAATATATTAAATCTTATTAGATTTTATTTTTTATCTTATAAAAAAAAATAAAAGGTAACTTTTTTCCTAGATGGTAATGTAGTCAGAGAGACCCGCTCTCCTTCTAAACCGCTTTCAGCTCGGATTCAAAATATTGCGTGTTGAGTGGCGAAACTCAACGCTGCGTTTCATCTTACTATAGGAGAGAAATTAATAAAAAATACATTTATCATTTCTGTGAGTGGGAATCGAAGCGATAACCATCGCGTTTACAGACGCCGTACTACTGGGTCACCATAATTTTTAATTTTTATTATTTTTTTATTAGCTTCAACTGTTTACCGTACATAGCCACCAACCAGACAACCAGATACCCAGAGAACCTAGTGTTAAAACACTTCAACATTTCCGTTCCCGAAAAATTTAAAAAATTTCTAAATTTAACTTAGATAAACAATCGTTTAACAAAATTTACGAAATTCACAATATTTAATATAATTTAAATGCCTCATCAATTTCAACCACCCTGTATAAAACTACACAACTGGGTACAACATATCTACATGTATGTATAGAACCACAAAAATATTCAATTACCAATATTGATATTTCTTATACTATTTTAATTTTATAAAGAAATATTTTAACGACAACTAATTTACAACTATTAATAAAAATAATTTTTAATTTTATTACGTAATAAAACATCTATATACGTATATGTACAGTAATACCATGACTATGGGATAATTATTTTTGAAGTGTAATTTCTTTAGAATCGATTTGAAACATGATGTAACGAAAAAGCGACACTAGAAAGAGACAAACATATAGGACTGTAGAAAAGAGTGAGAAGAAAAAATAAGTAGAAATAAAACAGAATAAATAGAAAGTCAATTTCAAATTTTCATAGTTTCGCTTCTATCGTGTGTAAAACACACATACATTAAAATATTATATATTTGTAGCATTTAAGTGCTATAAATATTTTTAATTAGACAAGAAATAAAAGTAATTAAATAATAAAAGATAACAAGAAAAATGTATTTTTAATATTTCTTTCCAAAAAAAAATCTCTCATCAAAAAAAATACATCAAAAATCATAATCATGATATTACTATATATATACACAAAACAGACAATCCTTTCCAAGCATATAAAAATGCCGCCATACATTTGGCTCAAATCAGCCTTTCTTACTAACGGGGAATCCCCGAAATTTGTGACTTATTCAAATACAGATTATATCAATATATTTCTAATCGAACATAGATACAACTAAATATAGTAATAACTTGGGATATATTTAGGGATATGAATTTTTTTTAAATTATTACTTTTATTTCTACGGGAAATAGGATTAATTACCTATACTTCTCTAAAGTAATATTTAATAATATTCGTATTAGGCGTTAATAAGTTGATATATCGAAAATGCATATAGTTATAGACAATTTACCCGATTGCGCAACGCAAAGGAGGGTAATGTGCTTAACAGTTGAGACCCATTTAGCATTTACAGGATTTCCTTAAGAAAAATTGCTTTGAAGAATGTGTCTCGACTGTTAATTCTTCTATTTTCTATGTTGAGCTTGTTTTTTTTTAGTTTTTATGCAATTCAATTTTTTTTATAGTTTTATACCATTGTAGTTGTAAAATTTCAATTTATGTCTTTATGTGTTATTTAAATCATTTAAGCTGAAAGCGTTTCATATGAACACTTAATAAAAAAAAACTGAATATACAAGTCGACATATCAACCTATACACGCCTATTACGAATAATCTCATACTAAAAGAATTACAAATAAATAATCAAATTCCACTAAAAACCAAAAATTTTACATTCAACTTTCCTCATCGTTTTTTTTAACAAATCTCGTAATTGCACAGCCCAGCTTTATATACCCCGTTTCATTATGACCTAACTCTTTGCATATATGTTATGCCTAGAAATTATCTTTCGAAGGCTCTAATAAAAAAAATACTATGGAAATTAAACATATAGAACTAATAAAAAAGAAATTACTGACCTTAATTAAAGGTGAAACTTTTTAAAATGGCAACACAGGTTTTAATTTAATTAAACAGTAACAAAATTACATTTTTATGCAAAATTTATCGTGAGTTATTAAGATTTTTGAAAATATAAAAAAATTTAACCAATTTTCAAAAAAAGAACATTCAAGATATACAAAAATCTTACACACCTACCTACACATAATATTTTCATAATCTATGACATCGCGATTATCTTTTTTTTTTTAATAAAATCTCTTTTATTTAAAAGAAATGTTATCAACACGTTGTTTAAATTTTTTATTTCTTTTTTTGCCGCAATAAAAACTGTTTACAACAAAACCTTCTTTTCCAGAACATTCTTTTCACACCTAACAATAACATCATCATGGCGATTATTCAAAAACTTTTTGGCCCTAGATAGATCATCTAGAAAACATCTACCTTTTTCCGTCCGCATAATTTGTTTTTTCGGCAACAAATTCTTAGACAAATGCGCAATCAACTTCTGCCAATCTTTTAATAGGAAGAAAACTTTATCATGGCGTGTTTCTATTGGAACCGGTCCATTAGAATATTCAAAGAAAACGTTCATAATGTCTTTCGGGCAACGCGACACACGAGTTTGTTTGAGTAAGGACAAAAGTAGTTTATCAACGTCTTTGTGGGCTATTATTGGCTTATCATATATATTATTGTAAAGATTGGTATTTTCTGCAGGACCTACTACGTAAATAACATGGGAAGCGAATTCCAAAGTCTCACCGGCCCAAACATAGGGGTCACTATGAGAAGTTTTAGAAATGTCATCGTCAAACATTACATCGAAACCGTATTCGGATCGTAGGTAAGTAACGAAAGAGGAAACGCATTCAGCGTGTAAGCGATTCGCTGGAGAATAGATTACTAGGACCTTTGTGGGCGGTGGCACTTCTGTAACAAATTTTATTCTTTGTTCAATTTTTTTGAACAAAACGTTTTAAAATAAATAAATGTTATATAGCTACTAACAAAATTTAAATAATAATTAATTAATTACATATAATTAGACAATAATAAAAAAATATACTATATTACCTTAAAAAAAAATAAAATAAAAAAGAAAGCACTGCCAAGCAGAAAACCTCAATAAAGAAAGAACTCCTTATTTTAATTCTTGAAAAAATTATAAACATAGGAAAAAATTAACATTTTTTTTCGCAACTTTACGCTTTTCCCCGTATGGCATAGTTATCAGAGAGAACCACAATATCAAGACACTCTACTCTCCACTTTCAGCCTGAAATCATAGAACTAATTAAATAATAATCATTACATTAAATAGCTGAATTTTATCTTACTAGAGCGAATAAAAATTAAATTCCATCACTCCAAGTGAGAAAAAACAAAAAAAAAAACAAAAAACCTAACAAACATATATATATATAAAAACTCACCCTGCCCATACTCCTTACACCAGTATCTCCTCACGGTTCGCAACACCACATAGTACGCGAACAAGGCTGCCACAATTAACGCACTTATACTTGCTATACATACATTTAATGTTGTGTCGCTACCTACAAAAAAATAAATATTTTTTACCCTGAATGGTAGGATAGACAAGGAGAATCTAGTGTTAATACTCTTCGTTTTCCACTTTCAGTCGGAATTCGGAACAATGCGTGTTGAGTTACAGAACCAAAAAAATTAAATATAGTTTTTTTTTCTTTTTTTTAACTTCACGCTGTATCCCGCATATAGCAGGGTAGGCAGAGGGAACCAGAAAACCTAGTGTTAAGACACTCCATTCTCTTTCAACCGTTCCCCACTTTCCGCGGAATTGAGGCATTGCGTGTTAAGTGGCGGAACTCAACGCCGCCAAACGCAACGTTACCAAAACTAAGAAATGAAAATACTAAATTTTTCATATCCTGGAGTGGGAATCGAACCCACAACCTGTCGCGTTTACAGTCTCACGCTTGTGCCTCTGCGCCACGACAGGCGCTAAGCTAATATTTTAAAGTATTAATCACAGACTTAGGAAACGAAAAACATTTTTAGAAAACATATAAAGTTTGAACGCAGCGAGACCCGAACCCGCGCCTCTTGGAAGCGCTCTGACCGCTAAGCCATTCGTTCTTATCCAACTACGTCGAAATTTTTGTACATTTGTTACAATTTATTTTAAAAATGTTTAACTGAAATGTTGAATAGTTAATTTCAACTTTAAAAAAGCAAAAAGCACTTACCTACGATAACAATTCTCGAACTTTCCACCGTCTGACACTCAACCAGACCACTCTTACACTTATCATGTATGGGGGTAACCACAAAATAGTAGGAGCCGGCTTTTATCAGCAGATTATAGTTAAAAGTGACTTCTTGAGTGCTATTTTTTAGTTTTATATTAGCACTTTCAACAATTTCCTCGCACTGAGCACCTTCGTTACACTCTTTCATGATTTCAATTTGAAATGCCGTAATTTTCAAATGTTGTGGTGGAGGCACTATGTGTAGTTTCATTGTATCCGTCAATATTTCTATGTAGACAAATGGTTTCCATTCTGTTTCGCTTATGGTTGGACCTGGAAATGTTGTTTAATAATAATAATTAGTTATTTATCTTCACGCTGTATCCCGCATATAGCAGGATAGGCAGAGGGAACCTGAGAACCTAGTGTTAAGACAATCCAGGAAATGTTAGTATTTTCATTTCCTGGGTTTGGTAACAAGACAAAGCGCGGCGTTGAGTTCCGCCACTAAACACGCAATGCCTCAATTTGGCGGAAAGAGGGGAACAGAATTGTTGTAAGAGAACGGAATATCTTAACACTAGGTTCTCAGGTTTCCTCTGCCTACCCTGCTATATGTGGGATACAGCGTGAAGTTAAAAAAAAAGAGGGGTACGGAGTGTTTTAACACTAGGTTCTACCTATCTACCCTGGAATGCAGGAAAAAGCGTGTAAAAGAAGAAAAGAGTGTCGACGTATTTGAGTCATTGTTATATAAAAATTATTTTAATAATTAATTATTTAATAAATTCCATACTTATTATTGTATTTATTTAGCGACAATATTATTTTCCTCGTTGATAAATTATTTATGTCACAAAGTATTTTATAGTATATTAAGAAGACATTTATATAGACCATAACAGGAAATAATTAAATGAAGTATTTATATTAAATCAATTCGTGCTTTAGAATGATTTGACTGTACGCGGTATTCTGGGCTAATTTCCTGCGCGAGAGATTTTTTATAGTTCAAAGTAGCGCAGGGAATCAAACCTACAACCAATTGCGTGTACAATCAGACACTATCTATCTATATCTCACTGCACCATATTGAAACAAAAATAGAACACAAAACTAAATAAGCTATAACTACGTATTTAAAAAGTTATTTGTAAGAAAAAAGCTTATATATATTAATTAAAGTGTGGAAAATAATCGCGAATATGTTTAATCTACCAACGTGACCCGTTTTAAATGAAGAGTTACAATTTAGCAAATGTTTTAAGATACTTTTTTGTTTCCGACCGACACAAAATTGAAAATGTTACGTAAAAATAATAACAAAATTAAATAAAAATTAAACAAGACCTATAAATGTCTGTACGACAAAGCGCGGTGTTAGATTCCGCCACTCAATACGCAATATCTCTAAAAGCAGCGAAAAACTGGGTATCAGAATCATAGCAATAGGATCTCTGCCTAAACTAAAACATCACCTTCACGCTTTATCCCAATTCGCAGGATCAATCAGAAAAACCTAATGTCAAGACATTTCATTCACCACTTTCAGCCCAAATTCAAGACATAGTACATTAAATGGCGAAACTCAACGCCACGCAATGTCTTACCAGAGCATATAAATTTAAATCTTATTATTTGACTAATATTATTTAACTATAATCTTTCCCCAAATGAGAATCGAACCCACAACCATAACCAATCATATTTACAGCCAAACACTATCCACTGTGCCACAGTAGCCAAAAAAATATCAAGCTATACTCACTTAACATTTGAGCCGATGGTATATTAAAATAATATCTGCCTCTATTAACAACAACATCGTCCGTAGCTTCAAAATCTAGGACATGACTTTGCCCACTATTGTAGCTCCCATCGGTGAGAGACCAGTAGCAATCATAGTATAAAACAGACTGGTCATTTATCGTCACATCGTTAGATATTACAATATTTCTACAATGACTCTCCATGTTTTTGTATTTTTGGAAGCGGAATTTCATGGCTGGAACGTAAAATACATATATAATAGTGATGAAACGTCCATATAACACGATTCCCGTCGGCTAACCTCTTGTAAAATACAATAAATTAATTTTTGATTTACTAGCAGATTAAGAATACGAAAAAAAAAGAGTTTGAGAAAAGTTTGGGCGTGAGATCGCATAAAAGCTCACCCAAAATGTGAGTGTTAAACAACAAGGTCACCTAAAATCTTAACATCCTATACCGTCATCCATATATACCAGTTTCCCTAAATCTACTGGCTTATCTTTTTAACATTTTGAGCCCTCGCCACTGATACATAAGAAATAAAAATTTTGATCAGATCATTAAAATTGCATGCATGTCATTAACACCTTAGATGCCATGTGTATCTTTTTGTCACAGTGTCTAGAATACTGTGTATTCAAAAGTATAAACATTTTTGTATTTAAATGTCACACGGATAAAATTCCAAGGAAAAAAGGGGAAAAATGTGGGTGAAAAACAATATATGATATATTATGTAGTTTTAAACACATTCCAACAAAAAATATATATTAATTTTTTTTTAAACGCTCACTTAGGGTCTGGCGCTGAGGGTGTTAAATACAGGTTCAGAGAAGAACTTCTTTAGTAGTAATCAATCGAACATATGGACTGTCCCATGTAGGAGAGAACTTTGGAGCAATGCCTGGGACTTGCGACCCAAATGTAGGCAATAAGAGGCCATCCATTAATTATGTCTCACGAATTTGGTGCAAGTTTTAATAATATATTTATTTATAACAGTGGCAACAGATGAAAATTTTCCATAGGTAAGCCGGCATGTATAGGTCTGATATGGACTAAATGTTATACATTTTCAAAGTCGAAGTCAAATAATTTTATTCAAAATAAGAAGTTACAAGCTTCATTTTTTGAATGTCAAATAATTTACCACCGGTTCACTAAATTTAATGCCTCAGACCTGAGAAGAACCGGCGCAAGAAACTCAGCGGGACTATTTTTTTTTTTTTAATATTCGACAATTTTGAAGGTATAGGCTGTTAAGTTTTTGTTGAGCTTATTAAATGAAAATATTTTAACGGGATTAATCGCATATATTTTAGCATTCGAAAATACATTTTTTGGAATCCGACATTTCAAACACTTTACAGAGATTAATCCAGTTAAAATAGTTTCATTTAATATGTGTAATAATCGCGAAAATCAATGCAATCCCAACTGTTTGTCATGCTTGTTATTTAGCAATCCCAAATTTTTATCGACTCTTTGTTTTTTTTATGGTGACCCTAATCTGGATTATAATTAGTTCATAACCTTTGACTTTGATTAATTGTTATTAAATATTTAATTGCATTTGCATTGTGCATGAAGATTCTCCCAACTACTTCAGTTAAGAATGTAAAACAGTTTGTTGAATAAGTAGTTTGGACTTGGGTCTTTTAAATTGAAAGTCTCTATAGTTTATAAATATTTATAGCTTATATTTACTTTGGTATCAATAGGTAATTTTATTCAATAGTGAAACCAAGTGCCGGTAGATATACCACTCACTTCATGTAAGGGTTTCAAATTTTTATACTGCTATTACACTACATATAATACAATATCATAGTTCGAAAATTGTTTTCAAAATTGTTAGTACCAAAGCAAATACAACAGATACATTTTAAGTTTTGTTGATACAAGTTAGTGTCAGAGGTTATTTACATAACTAATTTATATTATTGTAATATAAAAAAAAGAGCAATTAGCAATTAAGATAAAATTGGTATAACAAATTGATTAAAGAGTTTTGTGATTATTGCTATAAGATAATAAAAAAATCTTGGAATTAAAATTTTAACCATTCGCACTCAAGGGCTAAAATCAATAAAGAAGTTAATCAAGAAAAAAAAAATTCTTCCAAGTGCAAGTTAAGTTTTGCATTAGTTCAATCTTATGAAAAAAAAATAAAATATGTTTAAATCATTCTATATTACTTAGTCTAGTTTTGTTTCAAAAAATAAAAAAGACATTAATTATGTTGAATCTACATTTTTATAAAATAAAGTATATAAATTACTCACTTTTCCATTTTATATTGCTGAAAGTTATATTGAGGAGGGTGTAATTGACTGAATAGTAAGACTGTAATTCTTTATGCACCACTGGTAAAATATAAGGCTTAAGACTCACTCCACCAATGTGAGAATTTGATGATATGGGTCCAAAATTGCCTATACAATCTGAACTGTTTGGTGCTATATATTCAACTTTACAACTGTCATCATCTGAATAATGTTCACCTAATATCTAAAATAAAATAATAAGATATAAAAACATATTTGCATCGTCTAATTGTGGTAAAAGTGGTATTTTCATAAGTCATGGATGATTGAAATTCTTAAAGCTTCATATCACATAGATAACAATCAAATAATCTTGTACAAGCAAAGATTTGCTATATTATATAACAACGTATTTGACAGTAATAATGGAGACTCTGATACATGTATAATAGTATTATCGACGATGAGCTTTTCAAGGTTGAACATCTCGATAAAATCAATAACATAATGCAACTCTGCTTTCAATGCGTAATACAAGGGATGATTTTTTTTTACCTGGGTTGTGCAACTGCGTGTTATTTTTGTGTTATTTTCACAAAGCTGATAATGTTGTCCAGAAACATATTGAAAGAAAAGTATTAAAGCGAATAAAACAATCTTTTGCCCCATTTTGCACCCACTAAACTAAATTAGGGTTGTAATTTATAAAAATATAATACTTCCATAGCAACAAAAGATTAATACATAATTATATTGTTAAATGTTCACTGATTAGCTCAAAGCAAATACTACACACAACGCAATAAAATTGTTTACAATTCGACGACGAGATAACTACAAAAACAATATGGCAGAATATTGAACATCCACAGATTAAAAATTGGGCATTCAACAATTGTTAAATTTACTTTCGAAAATAAATTTAGTGATATATTAAATAATATTATTTACTTAACACTACTCCATATTAATGTTGTAGGTTATTTTTAAAGATAAAATAAGTATAATTATTCAGATCATAATAATAACAGTACAGTATATATATATACATTTATCAAGAAAATATTTATCTGTAATACAAACCGGTGGCCGCTGTCGCTACTGACTGCTCGCTTGTTGTTAAATGTCATTTATCAGTCGTAATATTTTGCCTTTCGATTGTATATTATTTATAAATTATTTAATTCTATAACTTTTGTCTTATACTTTTAAACAAAATGTGATAAAATACGTGATTAAAATCATTACAAAAACGGCAAAAAAATGAAAAACAAATTACATTTTTTATAGTGAATTATTTGTCCTATAAAATAAGCTACAGGATGACCGTGAGTAGATAAACTTCTATTTTTATAAAATTGTTTTAGTATGTTATAATTTGTATTCGTTCGCTCCATATCTGCTTCCTTTGATAACTGATTAATCACTTTGTGAATAATAGTTTATATTTCGTTAACATTATGATAACATTGAAAGTAATAAAATATATTAAATATATTATGTATCTAGTAAGTATTAAATGTACCATTATAATTTAATATCAAATATTACTATGATTATGTCAGGGTTAGGGTTTTGTCCTTTTCTTAAAATATAAAAATCCTTTATGTTTTGTTGAAAAATATGTTTTTCTTCAATTAATGTAATCGTAATAAAAGAGCTATAAAGTACAGTGTAATTATAATTGCTCAATTTATATTGATTGCCGTAACTTTAATTGAGTTGTAGTGTTATTTCTTTGATTTTTCAACTAACTTTAAAAAGTAGTAACAGAGAAACAATGGAAAATACAAATGGGAGTGTAAGTACCTTTTTAAATTACTTTTCGTTACTTACATACTTTATTTTATTAATAAACATACAATTTTTTTTTGTTATTAAAATGAAATTTTGAAAGTCGTAGAAACTCTAAATAAAACATGATATATATGTAGTTTATTTAAAAGAAAATCTGAATTTTAATATGTTGACAAGAATGTAAAAACTTTTGTATCACTTTACATTATTAGATTTCTAAAATTATATAACTTTTATTAACAATGCAAAGTTTTTTACATACTTAAAAATTAATTTAAAATAACCCAACACATAAATACTAAAAATTGTACACAATTAAATTCACTTCATATTGTAGACTTTTGTATTACAATTTTTATGTACATATTCAAATTAAGTATAAATATAATAATTGCATTTTAAATTACTAAAAAGAAAATAGAGATTCAATTTTGAATAATATGTGTTTATTTATAAAATATTTGTGTTGATAGTTTATAATGTGACACCCTTAAAATATAGTCAATTAGGTTTTGTCTGCACATATAATAGTTGAACTAAATATAATATATTGAAAACTATTTTTGAGTTAGTCTTGTAAAATAAACCTCAGCTTTTAATTCCACCCCAAACAATGGAAAATGCTAACTCTTTGCCAAAAAAAAATTGCCCTGTATACTTATCTTATAAAAAAATAATAGATAGTCAAACTCAAAATAATAAAATATTTCACTGTTTACTCATAATCCATTGTTATCAATACAAAAGTCCACAATATGTACAGCACATGAACAAACACAAATAACAAAGTATGTTAATTGTAAACAAACAAGCTTTTAACTGTGTTTAAACAATCTCTTCAATGTCTATTAACATTTTCAGTATCGGTGGTGGTTAGCACTATGCTAAAATATTGTATAGTTTTTGTTCTTTTGTCAAAAATGTGTTCCCGCAGTGAATTTGTCTTATATAACTAATTTGCAGTTTTTAATGATAAATATATATTTTTTCATTTATTAATATTAGAATAACAATAATTATTAATTATGATAATCTACATTAATAATTAGTTTTGAACATTTAGGTTGATAATTAGCCTTTTTGTTTGTTTTGAGATAAAAATGATATTATCATTAATATATAGTAACTATAATGTTTTGTGTTAAACATAGACTCGTTTTTTCGTTAGGTTAATTTTCTGTAATTTTTAATAATTTTTCGTCATATAATTCATATAGTTCATACTTAGCATTTTTATTTCTTCGCAGAATAAGTCAAAGCGCGGTGTTGAATTCCGTCGTTGAGTACGCAATCCTGCAAAAATAATGATGCGCGCGGAAAGTAGGGAGTAGAAATCTTAGTTTGTAGTTAGTTTTTCTATATTTAAAAACAGTTATGTGCTTGTATAATTTCTCAACATTTAGTAATAAGTAAATATAAACAACAGTTCATACAATTTGAAATAAATGAAACAGCTGTCTAAACTAACCATAACATACGTCTATTTGTTTAAAGCTAGATTGCGATAAATGAGACCTAATTCTGTATTGTCATATGAGAATTCAGAATTGATAGTTTAGTCATTGAACTCGACCACTCGTATAAAGTATTATAACATAAATATTCTAAAATGGTTTCAATTGGCAATTAGTATTTTAATATAAAAATAAAATTGTGTCTCCTAAAAAATCTGACGCCTAGTGTCAAGACGCTCCGTTCGCCGCGTTCATATAAAAATGATGCTTTTTTTTTCTTAAATTTTATTATTGTGACAAAAGTCACCATTAGTACAACCGTAAAAGCCTAAGCATGTAAATTGTAAAATTTATATTACATTAATAGTTTACAAAATAATTATTTAACAAAAGATAAAATTCTCATAACTTCATTGTTATGCATCCGTTGTGCTCGTTACAATCGTTATTTATAATGAGAAATATACTGCAATACAGATATACAAAAGTTATTGACAATTTACAATTTGATGCGTGCATTCGTGAATAAATTCAAATTAAAAAAAATACAAGCGTTGAATAAATTTGAATAGACCTGTTTACATTTTTTATACATTAAAGACATTTCGTTGCGTGAACACAGTTCGGGAAATACAAAAAAAAATATTGTGTTTTTTGTCAAATTTGGCAATGTACGCCCCTGTGCAGGATGGCAGGGTGATGGGGCGTCGCTTTGTGCTAACTCTGGTGATCGGGATATCCGCGGGGTTTAGTTTCGCGTATATTCTGCTAACCTCGGCCGGATTCACGCGGGATGTAGCTTGGTCTTACAGGTAAAGGCATAACCTTCTTACTTCTGTATGTTATCTGTATTATTTATTATCTGTGCTTTTTCTATGTTGCATGGCGCCTTTTTTTAAGTTTTATGTTTTTTATTTATTTCTCTGTTTTACATGCTACGTGGATAATTACAGGTTTGTTCTATGTAAGCTAATTTATTTTTTGTAATGAATTTTAAGCTAATATAATTTATAAATGTATCTGCTAAAAATTAAATTTAGATTTTAAAAATCGTTGTTAGTTTTTATAGTTTAAATTCATTTTAATGCTGGTAAAATATAGAGATATTAAATTATAATTAATTTAAATTATAAATTTAATATTATAATTTGTCGATCTATTTTTTTTGGCCAAATTAGAAAAAAATATATCAAAAACTTACAACACGATACAAAGCTAGTTAGAATGTAACTGTTAATTTATTTGAATATAGGAATTTACAAAAGTAATATTATTAAGGTATATCCAGTTAACTCTAAAAAGTTTTAATTGTATTTGATATATGTCAATATTATAATTTATGAATCTGAACATACGATAGAATATAAACGACGAATGACGATGGACTTATCGCACTTATCGCGTGCTTATATGTAGTACTAGCTGTTACCCGCTGCTTTGCTCGCGTGGTCAATGTCAGTACATATTAAATTGTATAGTATACAGCGTATAAGCGTCAATTTGAAGGCTGTAAATATAGGTTAGATTTTTATTTATTTTTGATAGTTTTAAAGTGTCAAATCACCCACTTGAAAACGAAAAACATTTTAAAAAAAATATTACGAACCCGCGCCTCTTGGAAACTGTCCAAGCGGCGTGGGTTCGAGTCTCGCTGCGTTCAAACTTTTATACGTTCTCTAAATATATTTTTTATATATTTTTTTTTGACAAAGAGTTATGTAAGCCAAAGTATTTCTTTTTTTTAAAAACAAAAGTAGAAAAGTCCTATCCTATGTCCTTTTGTTCAATATGTGTGTTCAAAGTATCATGATGGTTGCGTAATTTTGACGTGAAAGCGTAACAAACAAACAAACTCACATTAATATTTACAATATTAATAAGGACTAGATGATAACAACTTCTGACTCTCTGTAAACGCCATATGAAAAGAATCATACCGAACCATAACCGAAAGTTTGTTTGTATGGACCTTATGATTCTTGCCATATTTACTTCTATTTTGTCTTACCGGAGTGTAAAATAAAAACTAATCAAAACATATAATTTAACATACAAACATACATACAGCTTTACGCTGTATTCCGTAAATAGTAGGGAACCTAGTGCACCACTCCGTTCCCCACTTTCCGCGGAATTGAGGCGTACTGAGTGGCGGAACTCAACGCCGCGCTTTGCGTTGTTAGCAAACACTCTTGTTACCCTGCTATATGCGGGTTACAGCGTGAAGTTAAATAAGAAAATGTCTAAAATCCACATGCACAAAAAGCTTCATACTTTGTCCCACATAGTAAGGTATTTAGAGACTTGTGTGTTGTCGGAAAAATTCAAGTCATTGCGTGTTAAACGGCAGAAATCGTCGCACCGCACTTTGTTTGATTTGTTCTAATTTAAATATAGTCTTACCCCCGATGGGGATCGAACCCATGACCAATAGTGTTTACAATCAGACGCTGTACCACTGAGCCACGATACACAAAAAGATATCCTAAATACTAAATTTGCACTACTAAGTAATAATATGAAAGTAATAAATAAATACAGAATAATTATAATTAAAAATATGTTAACATGAATAATACGTATTTGGGAGTACCTAAATGATAAGGACAGTTTACTTATCACTTTTTGAATAAACTTTACGTTAAGTTTATTCAAATATATTTTATTAATTAACTAATAGTATGTATATAGGTTTGTTTTAGTTGAATGTTAATTAATAAAAAATGTTTTTGATACTATAACCGTAAAAGTTTATCTTTTTAAAATTATATACTTTAACATTTTATTAAATGTTCTTAAATAAATTTTACCATTTTTTTATACAACAATAAATAAAATTAATTACCTAAGAAGAGATATGACAATTTGCGTATTAGTTTTTTGGGTTTTACATTCAATATAATTAAATCGGTGAGTGCAGAAACAACGTAAGTCCGGATTTTCAAATTTTGCAGGAGAGAGAAAAAAAGTGTATAACTTGCCTTTCTAAGCTACTTTAAATCGATTACGAATTTTTGCATTTTTTGTGACTTATGTTATTTATGTTTCTGCACTTACCGATTCAATTATGTAAAGTGCATCCGATAATGTATCCTACTTAAAAATAATAACTGGAAAAGAAAAAATGTTTTTTTAACGTTTGCGTTACTGAGTGACACTGATAGACAACATACAGCCGAAACTACTGAGCGTAAAAACTTGAAATTTGTCTCTTAGGTGCCTTGGAGATCGCAGGACAGCACTAAGAGCGGATACAGCACGAATTAATATTAAAATAAAATTGTTCAGCTTAAATTTACATTACACACTTATAAAAAAAAATGTTTTTTGCAATTTATATTCAGTAAAAAGTCACTTCTGATAAGAATAGTCCGCGAGAAACTCAAAACATGCTTTATTGAAACAGGCTATTACAAGCACTTTCGAACTGTCAATTAATATAAAGATGTCTGTGTTGTCAGGCTTGGAAGGCAGTTCTGCTGAGAAGTGCCGGCGAGAAACTCAACTGTTACTCCTTTTTAAAAAAATATATTAATTTTATTGAATACATTGATAACTATTTGAAATTGATTTATTTAAATTGACGAATTGTCTTAACACGTCGGCTCTCAGGTTCTCTCTGCCTACCCTGCTATGTGCGGGATACAGCGTGAAGCTAGAAAAAAAAATTGTTTTAATAAAGCTGCTTCACGCTTTATTCTTCACAGTATAGTAATCATATTCAGACTGAACATAGTGTTAAGACACTCCGTTCGCCGTTGTTTTTAAAGTTTTAATTTTAAACTTCTGTAGTGGCTTAAACATTTAAAATAGATTGCTAAATATTGTTATAGGCACGTATATTTGACCCATAAAAGCTTTATTTACTTTTTGGAAGCGATAACTTAGTGTTATAAGCTTATCTTTATTTCTCATAGTAATTTTTTTTTTCAACGTTTCCTTAAACGTTTTTTAAAGCATAATCATGCATTTATTATTAATTAATTATAAACGAATGAACGAACGAAAGAAATAATATGTAAATGATTGTATGCTATTAGGAAATTTAACTTTTTTTTAATTTGGATCATCATGGCGCAGTGTATCATCGGTTGACTGTAAACTCTAAAGGTTGTGGATTCGATTTCTGAATTTTCGATTCCGATTCTTCGAGGGAATGTTTATATAAAATTATTTTATTTTTCGCTTCTGTCAAGACAAGACAGTGTTGAGTTCCGCCAATCAAAATTCATGACTCGATCTCGGGCGGAAAGCTGAGAACAAAGTGTCTTGATACTAGGCTCTAACTACATTAGATAAAGCGTGAAATTTAAAAAAAAAATAAAAAATATAGATTGCTTAGTTTTTTCTCTTATTGGAATCATTGTTTTCCATTCAATGAGAGACAATCCAACACCGCCATTATGGCCTCAAATGTTAAGTGTTGCCAGAATTGTTCGAATATTTATCTAATAACTGATTTTAAAATATCTTTTTATTTTTAGAGTATTGTTTTTCTTTTTAAAATTTTTGTTTGAAAACCAAATATCATTTAATATTTAAGTTCCTAGTTTTTTTTTTTTTTTCAGATAAAAAGACGACCGTAAATAAAATATAATTTAATAAATGTAAAATATTAATTCAAAAAAACATTTTTAGAGATTCCGCCAGAGATTTAGAAAGGCATCCCATACCAAATATCATAGAGCATGGTAGTGAAGAACCGGCACATAGAGATGAAGACCGCTCGATAGCAGATGAGTTAAGCAAACGCGTGCGAGTGCTATGCTGGGTTATGACACAGCCGAATAATCATCAGAAGAAGGCGATACATGTGAAAGCGACGTGGGGGAAACGATGCAATAAATTATTGTTTATGAGCACTTCTAATGGTAGATATTTTTGTTATTATTTAAATTATAAATCTTAACGCCTGTCGTGGCGCAGAGGCACAAGCGTGCGACTGTAAACACGACAGGTTGTGGGTTCGATTCCCACTCCAGGAAATGTTAGTATTTTCATTTCCTGGGGTTGGTAACAAGGCAAAGCGCGGCGTTGAGTTCCGCCACTCAACACGCAATGCCTCAATTTGGCGGAACGGAAATGTTGAAAGAGAATGGAGTGTCTTAACACTAGGTTCTCTGGTTCCCTCTGCCTACTCCGCTATATGCGGGATACAGCGTGAAGTTAAAAAAATAAATAAAAAGAAAAGTTAGTTAGATATCTCTGCGTTGTCTATTCTTTTTTTTTATATTAGAGTAATATAGAACTACGTGTAAAACGAATATAGAATTTGACTGTTTATCAGTTGTTTTATTAGGTATACATTTTTTAGCTTTTAAAGTTTTATGCATATATCAGGAAATGCAAATATAGACCAGAGCGGGGAATTAAGAAAAAAAAATAAATATAATCACATTCGCGAGTGGGAATCGAATCTACAACTAATCGCATTTCACAATCGGACACTACGCCATGTCGCATTTACAATCGCACGCTTGTGTCTCTGCGCCACGACGGGCGTTTTTTTTTTATTTACTAAATATATTACAGATTCAACACTGCCATCTATAAAACTGCCCGTATCTGAAGGTCGGGATTATCTATGGGCTAAAACTAAAGCAGCTTTTAGATATGTATACGAGCATCACAGAAGAGACGCTGATTGGTTCCTAAAAGCAGATGATGACACGTAAGAATTTATATGTATATTAGTTGTATCTTGCGACTTTTGTGTGGCCTGTAATCCCGTTTTGTCTGTTTTCATAGGAATATCTGTCAGTCACTTAGTAAAGCAAGCGTTTTATATATATTAAATAGATTGTAATAAACTGTATTTTTATGTTAAGTCGTAGGTTCAAGTTCTTTTAGGGGGAATATATATTTATAATGCCTACTCATGGTGAGGCCATTGTGGCGCGCCTGACTGTAATCGTAATAATATATTTTTTTATTTTGCTCCTCTGTATCAATATCCCGATTTCCGTCCAAAACTATAAAACGAAATGACTTGACATTAGGTTATCTCTAACTTTGTGGGAAAAACGTGAAGCTAAAAAAAACATTAACATTATTTACAATATTTATAATTAAAAATTTAACAAAAAAGGAAACCGATTTCAAACAAAATGCACAAAAAGTAGCATTATTACGAATAACTCAAAAACTGTTGACCACACCACAAACGTTAGCTATCGTATAAATAAAAATCACCAAAATTCGTTCATCCAGTAAAAAGTTATGCGGTAACACACGTAAAAATAGTACAGTCAATTAAGAACTCTTCCCTTTTGGAGTTGGTTAAAAAGGTCGCTGTGTTATTAACATTTCAGTCAAAGTCAAATAATTTTATTCAAAGTAAGAAGTTACAAGCTTCATTTTCTGGACGTCAAATAATTTACCACCGGTTCATTAAATTTAATGCCTTAGACCTGAGAAGAACCGGCGCAAGAAACTCAGCGCGACTTTTTTTTTTCAGTCAATACTTCACAACTATTTATTAGTGACAATGCTACCTTTGAAATAGACTGGAGCGAGCATTTCATTCCCAAGGCGTGTTATCATTTATAAAATCATTAATTAATTAATAACCTTTAACACACAAACGTCTTTTCACAACTTATTTAAATTGTGATATAGGACATTTCTGGACGTTTTCTGAGATCCTATTGTAAAAGCGTACACATTGTCTCATAAAAGAATTGCGGACTCGATGCAGTCGAGTTAAAGGCGACAAGTTCAAGCCTATTTCTTGTATTAATACTATGCACATCGCCAATTTTGGTAAAATTATTAATATTTTTCCTTACATACATTACATTTTCATAAATGTATGGAGAGACATTTCTACGTCTAATATCATACAAGTTTAATAGGTTAACTAATAAAATAAGTTGTTATATTCATACGTGCATAGAACATAGGCTGTTATCTAAACAGATAGTATGGTAATAAAATTTATGACGATAGTTGACATTGAATACGTATTTAAATTATTCATGTTTGTACTACTCGTTTTTTATTTAATATACTATTTTTTTTTCTTTTTCTGTTAGTACATAAAATATTTTTTTTCGTTAAATGTTTTATGGAATATTGATACGCCTATCGTGGCAATGAAACTTTACAGTTATAGCTTACAGTAATTTTGCATAAAAACAATATGTAGGTTACATACATATATGGAATTGTTTTTATATTAGGAAACAGCCAAAAGCAGTCCCTATATATAGACGGGGTTAGAATACAATTCCCGTCCGCCGCTGAGAAGCGTCCCGCATGAGACGGGTATCCCAGTAGTTAGGTGGTAGGAGATTCGTCCTCCGTCTGGCTCGCGACCACTATCATGTCAAAGACGAACCGTCAAATATCTTGTGATGGGTTCCGGTTCGATGACATGTAAGCCAGGTTTTCCCTATTCTCACTCATCCTCTCCCCAATGTGTGGTGGTTCCGATGGCGGACTATATATTATCTCCTCCCCCGCCCATCTTAACACTAGGTTGGCAACGCATTTACAACTCCTCTGGTGTTGTCGATGTCGATGGGCGAAGGTAACCACTTACCATCAGGTGGACCTTCTGCTCGCTTGCCATCCTTAATCAATAAAAAAAATAAAATAAAAAAGAACAGCTTAACATGTCTATAGTGATTTTAATTATATTTTCTTATAACACAGAAACTTAGTGATACGTTACTACTTTATACACATTAAGTGTGTCACTAAGTCACTAGTTTTTATTAAATGTTTTTTTTTTACAGATACGTAATAGTAGAGAATCTCAGATATATGTTGTCGGAGTATGACAGCAGGGATCCTATATATTTTGGATGTCGCTTCAAACCGTTTACGTCACAGGTAAATTAAATATTTTTTATAGAAAACTAAACAAAACATCAAATCAAAATAATCTTTATTCAAGTAGGCTATTACAAGCACTTTCGAATCGTCAATTTACAAAGGTGTCAGTCGTGTCAGTTCTAACGGAAGCTACCACCGGCATGGAAGGCAGTTCTGCTGAGAAGAGCCGGCAACAAACTCAACAGTTGCTCTTTTCAAATAAGTCATCATCGTAAGCACTGTTTCATCTACTGCTGGACAAAGGCGTCTCCAATGGTACGCCACTCTACCTAGCTGGATGGCGACTACGGTTTCCAAAGAGCAAAATAAAATAATATTATTTTTGAAGTTTTAAAGTGTTTTATTCACACACTTAGGAAACGTAAAATCGTCCAAGAGTCACGGGTTCGAGTTATTCATACACTTAAGATAAGAAATAACACAGAAATCGTATAAATATATTGAATATAGCGCGACTCGAAGGAATTTATATTTAGCTGAGATAAGAGCGTATAGCTTAGCGGTTAGAGTTCTTGGACTGTTTCCAAGAGGCGTGGATTCAAGTCCGTCTATGTTAAAATTTTTAAATGTCTTCTACAATGTTTTTTTTTAAATATAAATGTTTCTTTTTTCTAAGGGCTATATGAGTGGAGGAGCAGGTTACGTACTGAGTCGCGCGGCGCTCGACCGTTTTGTGTCTCGTGGTCTTCCTTCTCCCCACTTGTGCAAGGCGAGCGATCATGGCGCTGAAGACGCCGAAATGGGTAGAGTGTTCGATTTTTATGTCATGAAGCTATGTGTGAAAAGAAATCACGCACCTAAATAAGTTTTCGCTAAAAAAATATCGTACCTTTAGAATTATAGAGACCTAATCAAAATAATCATGATTTTGATGTTTTCCCATGTAAAACAACGATCTTTATCGATTTCGATTAGAACAAGGATATAAATTAAAATATAATTTAAAACATATAATTTCTTTACATAAAGCCTTAATGTACAATTCCTTGTTTGACGTTTCCCAAAAATTAATATTTTTAAATAAGTCACTATAATTCTAAAGGTGCGATATGTTTTATAAATGTATTTTCTTAGAGACCATCATGGCGCAGTGGCACTCGCGTCTGACTATAGTCACGATTGTGGGTTCGATCCCAGTGGGAAGAATTAATATATTTAAATTATTTTTGCCCCATCCTGATATGAGTATCTTGGCACTAGATTCTCCCTGGCTACCCTGCTAAGTTGGATAAAGCGTGTAGCTGCCTCTTTATATAAAAAATAATTTATCTAATAATAATAAGAACTATTAAAATTCCAGGTATATGCCTCCAACATATCGGCGTTAAAGCGATGGATTCCAGAGACTCCTTACATCGAGGGCGGTTCTTCCCCTTCGTACCTAAAGACCATCTCTTTCCTAACAAAGATAAAGGATTTTGGTACTGGCAGTATATTTATTATCCGACTGATGAGGTGAGGATTTTAACTTTTTTTTACGAACAATTATTTCTATACTACAATATATGGAAATTATTAGTAATGAGCTGCATTTTTCACAATTTCAAGAAATTGAAATTGTTCTAACCAAATTATAAATATAATTAAAATATTATTATTATTTAAAAAAGCCTGTTGTGGCGCAGAGGCACAAGTGTGCGACTGTAAACGCGACAGGTTGTGGGTTCGATTCCCACTCCAGGATATATTTTTTATTTCCTGGGCTTAGTAACAAGGCAAAGCGCGGCGTTGAGTTCCGTCACTCAGCACGCAATGCCTCAATTCGGCGGAAAGTGGGGAACGGAATTATTGTAAGAGAACGGAGTGTCTGAACACTAGGTTCTCAGGTTCCCTCTGCCTACCCTGCTATATGCGGGATACATTACAGTTTATTTGGAACAATTTTTACAAGATATTTATTGTTGTTTTTTTTTAAATACACAAACCTTAATTCTAAGGCTTTTTTTTATATATACAACACTCGTTTCTTAGTGAGTAACAGACAAAATACAGATGATACTATTGATCATTAAAAGCTGAAATTTGATATTTAGACCCGTTAGGGGAGAACTAAAAGATTTGGTGAAATTTCAACGAAAACTATTTAATATTAGTTTAAAATTAATAAAATTGATATCACTACCCACTTAGTATACCAGATGCTCTCCATCATTCCAGGGTCTCGATTGCTGTTCCGACCACGCCGTTTCCTTCCACTATGTGCAGCCTGAACAAATGTATGTACTAGACTATCTCATATACCACTTAAGACCCTACGGCATTAGTTATGGCGGTGGAAGCTTACCGAAAAATGATACACGGTTGGAAGGTTAGATTAATTATTTATTTATATATATTTTTTTATAATAGGCGTGAATAAGTTGATAATTCACAGGCAGTTAGAAATTTAACCTGTTAACTGGGTATGACGAAATATTTCGTCACATTTAAAAATTAATGCAATGAATGACGACATTTTTCGTCATGCTAATTAATCGTAATATATTGAATGCATTACGTTCTATGATGTTTTTTTATGTATTAAAAAAGTTTTACTTATAACTAAAAAAAATAGTCCCATTTGTGAAACAAGTTGAACAAAAGTTTATTCCCATGTTATCAGGTTAAGCTTATATTGTATATATAGAATGAAATTTATATGTCTATTTATATTTTTAAAATATGAATTTATCAACTTATTCACGCGTGGTATGAAATTAATAATGATATTGAAATGACAGTTCTTCAAAATGGCGGATTTGAAATTAGAATATTGATTATCTGTGACATGAATATTAGTATATTTTTAAACGAATAACTTTTTTCATGTTTTGTATTGCTAATAATGCTTAATACTGATTATGTAAAGTTATTTGAAAAGACAAACAGACAAATACATATATTTTATATATATACAAATAATTTTAAAACAAAAGACACCAAAGTCAAGTAATTAATAATTATTCTTAATTTAATTGGATCTTATAATTTAAGTTAAAAAGCGTATACGAAACCAATTTGTGCATTATATTTTATAATTAAAAAAAATATATATAGGCTCTATAATTTATGATCTTTGCCTAATTATATAAAAAAAAATACATGACGCCATATTTGCTTTTGCTTCTATATATAAAAATGGCGTTTTAAAATTTTATTTATATAATTTTATAGTCATTTATATTCATTTATATACAAAGAATATACCAAAGTGTAGTCAAAAATTATTCCTAATATCGATTTTATAATGAATCTCGATCTTAGTTTATTATTATATCTATGTGTAGATATTATGAATAATTTAATATTTAGCTTAGAGTGTAAATCTGCTAAGTCCTTTAATTATTTTTTTTTAAATTATTTTACAAAGTGTAAAAAAAAATCAAAAAAATATAACATGACTTTAAAAGTTCGCAGCTAATTTATATAAAACTAGCTTTCCGCCCGCGGCTTTGCTCGCGTGGAATTCGCGTGACATGGTAAGAAAAAGCCTATAGTCTATCCCAATGTCTAGACTATTTGTCAATTTTTTTTTCTCAACTTCAGTTCTACCTTCATACCGAATTCCATCAAAATCGGTTCAGTGGATAAGGCGTGAAAGCGTAACAATATTAGTAATGATTAATATTAGGCGTGAATAGATTGATAAGTCAATTTACATATATATGTATATATGCTTTAAATATAAATAAAGCACAATTTTAAAGTAAAATTTGAACTTAAAATGACCTTCCATTATAAGTAATGTATTTTCGATTTGTCAACATATTCACGCTTGGAACGAATATTATGAAAATGATAATTTATTTAATATAAATTTAGCAGGTTTACACTTTAAAAGATATTAATAAAGATATATAGAAATCTCATATATTTAGCATAATACGTAGTAATTTAGTGTTTAACCAAACTTGCCATAATGTAACTATGTTAAGCATAATATATTGGAAATATTTATATGTATATATAATAATTAATTATTTAAATAATTAAAACATGTATAGGACGAAGTATGTCGCAGTTCATTATTATTAGAATTTAAAAAAAAAACACTTCTTTATTTTTATAATTGAGAAAAATTAAATTATTATGATTTATGACTTATTATGATGTATTGACAAAAAAATAATTTAACATCTGTTTTTGTATTTGTTTAAAAAGTGAAACTTTATTTTAATCATATTGCAAAAAAAGTGTGTTTTAATGATTTATAGTTCTTTATATGTATTTAAAAAATAGATTTATGTGTGATTTATCTGTGATTAGGTCAAAATGCGACATATTAGCTTCCATTCATGTCTTAATTGTATCGAATGTATAGTCATTCTATATTTATGATTAACTTGATGTGGACAGACTTTTAACTTTTAGAATTTTGAAGGCATCTTAAATTGAACTGAACACAGAAATAAAAAATGTTTTAGTAATTTAAATTATTGGAAAATATTTTTTTCCTTGTAGTACACTGGGACAGTGTCTGACTATAAACGAGGGTTTGGGTTCGATTCCCACTTGGGGCATTCTATCATTTAAATTAATTTTAATTATTTTTATTTTCTCTGCTATGATTAAGTTCCGAACCCTGAACTGTTGATTTTTATTTAAAACTCAATATCTTAAATTCGGACGGAAAGTGAATAATGGATTATTTTGACATTCAAGACATTTAAAATCTCATTGTGTCTCGGGAAAAAATATTTCTAATAATTTGAATTTGAATTTGTTAATAATTTTCAAATTAATTTTCGTTCTATGATGATTTATTTATCGTTTGTATTTTTTTAATTCTTTATATATTACAAAGGCAGCTTTTCCAATAGGCACTTTAATTAATATTGATTTCATACTTAATGGTGCAGTGGTTAATTTCTGTCCAGTTTAAGTTAGTAAATTCAGATCTGAATTGTTTAATTTGTGATAATAATAAATATAGCTGCTACATTATTAATAATGTATTAATATTTTCTTCTAAATAGTCAATTTTTTTAAAGACATACATATATTATTCTTACATTTTGAAGACAGAGGTATAACACCTTTTTTTTTACAATTAATTATTTTCATTTATTTTGATGATAATTTTTAAATGATTTCATTTAATTATACAGTTCTTCTGAATAATTAATTTAACTAAGTACATACATAATATATGTATGTATTCTTATATTTTGCTTACACAATAGAAGACAGAGTTGTAACACCTTTTTTTTTACAATTAATTATTTTCATTTATTTTGATCATTATTTCATTTAATATATTATATAGTTTCATTTAAATAAATAAATAATGATTCATATTTTATGTACATACTTTTGTATAAGAGTTTTTGTACTGTCTCGTAGCATTTATATGTAAGCTAAGTGTTTTTGTAAAGAGCAATCTAGAAAGACAACCTCACTATGAGTTAGATATAAGGCAAGTTACACATGAAATTGAATTTTGAAATTATAAAAAATTATAATTATTGACTTTATACTAATAGATATTACTAATGATATTTTTCTTAGCGGAACTCGAATCCGTACTTCTTGGAAATTGTTCTAATATTTATAGGGTTTTTTTTTTAATTTTTTTTCCTAAGTGATAATGATACTTATATTTAAAAAATGTTTAAAATTTTGTATTTTTTATTATTATCTATATTTACATGGTAGTATTTGATGAGCTATGGTTAACTATCACATTTAATTATGAACGCCAGGCGTGAATAGGTTTATAAGTGAATGCATATTATAGAAACCATTCCATTTTAAAGTTAACATGTTATCTGTAAATTTTGAATTATTTAAATTTTTTTTTACCTGAAAACACTAAATTTGCTATAAAAAAACAAAAAATATAAATGCAAGTCGACTTATTAACCTATTCACGTCCAAAACGTATATGATATTTTCACTCTTATTACTATATCATTAAAGTTCAATTTCATGTATAACTATTTAATGTAATTAAGAAACTAGTCGTTACATTCATAACACCACCAAAGAAATATATTTGTTAGATTAAAGCACATATAGATTATTTATATATATTTATTTATATTTATTATCATTTATTGACCTTTATTAGTAATTATAAATGTTTTCATTATTCAGTATATTCAATAATTAAAAAAAAATTATAGCTTATAAAGAATCATAGTCGTTTTGTGATAAAAAATGACTTGATATATTAAAAATTGCTAATTTTTTATCGGTTATCATAATGCAGTGGAACAGATTGTTCGTCGGTTTAATCCCCACTAGGTAATTATTAAATTATTTTCATTTCGCTTTAATATAACTAAAGCACTGCGTTGAGTTCCGCTTAACCCGCAATGTCTCGATTTCTTGCTGAAAGTAAAGAACGGAATGTCTTGGCATTAGTCCTCTATGACCTTCTTATTGTTAGCGAAAATGCATGAAGCTGCATATAAAATATATATCGAGAAAATATATTGCACCATTAGAATTATGTGACCCTCTTTGCCTGCCCTGCTATATGCGTGATACAGCGTGAAGCTATGTATGTATGTATGTATGAATTCATTTATATTATTAAAAAGGTCATTTATAGTGTGTTATATTTTCAAAATTTAGCATAATATTATTATTAAAATTTGATAGCTAAATGTAAATCTTGGTATTTTATATATTGTAATTCTCAGCTTGTCATTTGTAGGATTTTTTAGTTGACATTTTTTTGGTCGATTTTCAAAATGCTTTAAGAAATTGTATGAACTTTGCTTTGCTATTGAAAAAGATATTAAATGATATGATATTTTTATATACAAGCGTGCAACTATAAACGTGACAGGTTGTGGGTTCGATTCCTACTCCAGGAAATGTATAAGTTTAGTATTATCATTTCCTGGGCTTGGTAACAAGGCAAAGCGCGGCGTTGAGTTCCGTTACTCAGCACGCAATGCCTCAATTCGACGGAAGGTGGGAAACGGAGTGTCTTAACACTAGGCTCCCTCTGCCGTCCCTGCTATATGCGGGATACAGCGTGAAGCTAAAAAATATATATCATTTTTAACTTTGCACTCGAGGGCTCGATTTTAATTTTTGGTCTTCAAGCTCCAGTACTTCTCTTAAATTGTTATTTCTGTTGTAAAAGCATACATTATAAGTTTATGAGACATATTTTGTCGAAATACTAAATAATTTTTTTTTTGGTTTTATTTTAACTATAATAAAAATAATTAAGAGAAAATCTTCGTGTGGTGGTCAATATAGGTTTTTTTGCATACATATATATTTCTGTAGGCATTTTGATAAACCTAGAAGCTGGTTATCAAATGTGGATATTTCTGAGTATCATATACTATATTATTAAAAAAAAACGAATTTAGGAACCAGGCGTGAATAGATTGATAAGTAGACTTCCATTTATTTATTTTTAAAATATTAATTTACAATTGCTTTATTTAAATACCATTTCTTCTTTTTCTAACCCTTATCCCATTATTTAGGGTCGGTTCTCCTTACTCTTCTGCGCCAAGACGTGCGGTCCTGGGTTGTCGGTTCAGGCAACCTCTCTTGTTTTAGGCCTCTAGCGATAGTGGACCACCAGGTCAAAGGCAGGCGGCCTCTACTTCTTTTTGACTCCGGTACATTTTAAGCCAAATTCACGATGTAGTCTTCCTCTTCTTTTAGTATGTCCATACCATCTTAAACGGTTTTCTTTTAAATTATCCCTCATAGGGGCGACTTTAAATACCATTTATGAAAACAAAATTCACAGATAAAACTTAAGCCTTAAAAATGTAAGAAATAAAAATATGTATGTCCGATTTATCAAGTTATTTACGCCTTTGGGAGGGATATTATAATTTTTTCTATAAAGCAATAAGTGAAAGAATAAATTAATTTAATATAAATTAACGTGCTTTAATACTTTTTGACAGTTCATGTCCACATTTGATACACAGCTTCTCATACTTTAGTATTTATAAATATTTAGTATATATTTATTTGTTAAGTAAAAGTGTACCTTTTATAATGAAATTGTAAACCTTTTATTTGCTCAATTGGTTATTAATATTTATTTTAAAATTATATTGTGATTTATACTTGATATGTTCTCATAAAGCATTTTCACTTCATGATTGTTTTATTTTTCTATCTATCTAGGCTATCATGGTGCAGTGGATTAGTCTAACTGTAAACACGAATGGTTGTGGATTCGATTCCCACTAGGATGCATGATTTTATTTAAACTATTTTGTTTTGCCCGCTCTTGTACAACATCAAATGTTACGCTGTGTTAAGTTACGCCATTTAAAATGCAATATTTCCAATTGTATATAGTGCATGCCCTATGCATGAAGAGGTTAATGACTGGACCAGGCGAAAAAGGTATGTAGGGACCGTAGCGTTTGGCGCTCCTTTCTCTATGACTACCCCGCTAGTGATAAAGTTAGGTAAGGTAAGGTATAGGGCAACGGAATTGTTGAAAGAGAATAGTGTCTAAACACTAGGTTCTCTGGTTCTTTCTGCCTACCCTGCTATATGCGGGTTACAGCGTGAAGTTAAAAAATAGAAAAGGTAAGGTATACGGGGTTATATACAGGGGAAACATTTTTAAAAATAAAAAAATGGGTTCACTCGAGTGCATTTTTCGATGTTTTGGAATGTTTAAGGAGTAATTTTGCAAGAATTGCTTTATCACAATAAACGTACTATCATTTATTGCGCTATCGCACACAAACGTGTATGTATGTATGTAGTTATGAACGTGTCTTGTACATTTATTTTATAATTATGTTTCGTTTTTTTTTTCTCTATAATATTGGTGTACAATAAAGCATATTATTATTATTAAACATGAAAATTTCGTCTTACGAATTTTCAATTAGGTCACGTGTCCTGACGCGGGTTTAACCTATCACCAAAAGTGCACAACGCTTTATAGAGGTTTCACTTCAAAAAACGAAGTACAAATAAAACAACATAGAGTTTTTATAATTTTATTTATATCATAACTAGTCAAATAACTAAACAGTAGAATGTCATATTCAAAAAAACAATTTTGTAGAATACAAAGAAAACTAGTCGGTGACTAGGAAATTTATAACACAAAAAATATTACTATGGAAATAAAGGAAAAAAAAATTAAATTAATACTAGGTTATGTTATTTCTTATATATTAAACGCATTTGTTTTTTATCAACTAAAATAATTACAAAATAAGGAAATTAAACTAAAATGGACATTTTTATGTAACGAAAGAATTTGATACTCGTATATAAGAATGTACTAACATTTTTTTTTAATATTAACTAAATATATATTATATATTATATATATATATATATATATATATATATATATATATATATAAACGTAACTTATATATGTTACTGCAAAAGCCAAAATACGGTAAATTCTAAGATTTTCCAATTAAAAATTAAATTTTAAATATGCTGGGTATGGGTCTTTAGCTTCACCCTTTATCCCGCATATCAACATAAGCAAAGGGAACATAATGTCAAGACACTACGTTATCCGCTTTATGTCTGAATTTTAGACATTGTTGTGTTCAATAATGGAACTTTGTGCAGCAAGGACGGAAAATAAAACATAATTTAAATATATTCATTTTCTTGAATGGGAATCGAACTCACAACTAATCAAGTTTACAATTTACAATGTCCCCACTGCGCCACGATGGCCTCGTTTACCTTTTAACTTGGTAAATATCTGTAACAAGTTGGTTAATCTTAAAATTAACCGAATTTCAGACTTTCACAATGCCAAAAATGGTAAAAAAAATCTTTTCCATGTGACAGTTTAAACACAAAAAACGTGAAACAAAAATACGAAACGACGAAATTGAACTAAATGAAAAAGGAAAAAAGTTATTTTATATACAAAAAGAAACGGCAAGTTGCAATAGTTTCATGAAATTTGAAATATTTATATAATAATATAACTAACTCAGAATCATGATAAACTTACGATACACAATACCAAAAACCAAGATATGAAAATTTAGAAAACCAAGAAAGCCGCCATATTTAAAAAATGAAAAAATAGAAGCAGCCATTTTTATTCCTACACAAACTATTACATATATAACTAAAAATCATAATCACGTACATAATATATTAACTGTTAATAGAAACTTAGAAATTAAATTATTTTTATAACTAAATATTATGATGTTAATAATAAATAAACGTAAATATTTACACAAAAAAAAACCCGAGCGCACTAAAGACTAAGGCAATAGTTTAAAATAATTTGGAAAAAAAATAGCATACATGTTTAGAAAACGTATAAAAAATTTGAACGCAGCGGGACTCGAACCGGTGCCTCTTAGAAACCATCCAAGCGCTCTGACCACTAAGCATTCACCAGAATGCATTGCTTACAATGAGACAAAAAGAATATATTTGAAAATCCTTACACTTATAAAATTATAGACCGAAAAGATACAAAGAAGAAATATCAAATTAAAAAAAAATCATACCCAAATTAAGTATCACTCAAAAATAGCATTAACCTGTTAACGGAATATGACGAAATATCACGTCATGACGACATTTTTCGTCGTGGAAATTAATCGTAATACATTGAACGCATTACGTTCTACGTTGCTATTATCTATTAAATCTTAGAGTGGATATATATGCCATCATATTAACGAGGTGTCAAGAATTTTCATGTGAAACGAGTTGAACAAAAGTTTATTCCACAGTTAATAGCTTAGTTATTAAAATAAAAAAAAATACTATGCCTTTCCTTTTTACAAAACATTTTCAAAGAAAAGTACCAAATTTTATATAATAATTATTACAAATTACATCTTTATTAATGCCAAATTTAAATGCATCCAAATTTATTTCAAACAACAAAAAAAAACGAAGATGGCTGTGCGACGGGGATTACAAAAAAAAAACAAATCGTATCATCTAATATACCATGTTTAGGCGGTGGCGTGACGTCACGATAACGGAAAATTACCTAAACCGAGATATGAACCTATTACTAAGGGGCCATTCAAGTATTACGTAACGTGATCTAGTAGAAGGGGCGGGTCTTTTATAATGACACTCTCATCTCCTTTCGCCCTAACTCAAGGACTTTGAGTGTTAAATAGCGGAACTTAACACCGCGCTTTCTCTTCTCTCAACAAAGCGGAGATATAAAAATATTTCAAATATCATAACTTATATCAATATTTTTTTTTAAATATCAATCATCGAGTGAGAGTCGAATCCCAAATATTCACGTTCACAATTAGACACTGTCTACTGCACCAAAGTAGCCTTAATATTAAAGCTTTTTTTTTATTCAAATCAAAAAGTAGCAGAATCAAGGAATTAAAAAAGTTTTAACTAAAAATGATCATTAAAGTGGAAAGGACGGAAAAATTTTTAAAAATTACATTACATAATACTTGAACACCGCTGATAACAAATACAACATTAATATATAAACATAATATATACTAAATCAATATATATAAATAATATAAAGAAATAATTAATA
>JAKGSA010000350.1:11353-22933 GCA_033558755.1 Philaethria dido | reverse complement strand
TATTAATAATCATAAATATTTAATATTTTCATTTGTTCGCTCTGGTAACAAAGCAAAGCGTGGCATTGAGTTCCACCACTCAGCACAATACCTCAATTGGGCGGGAAATGGGAAACGGAAATATTAAATAAGAACGGAGTGTCTTAACACGTCAGTTCTCAGGTTCTTTCTGTCTTTGCTATATGCGGGATACAGCGTGAAGTTACAAAAAAAATTACTTGTGCATGTATCTTGCCGGGCGCGACGCAGGGCAGCGGCAGGCGGTCGCGGCACTCGGCGTGCGCCTGCGCGCGACAGTGCTCGCACTTTACGCCCAGCTTGCCGAACCAAATACTGAAAAATATGAGTATTTAAATTAATTAATAGAGTTTCTTTTTCCTTCTCAAATTCTGTCAATCACACATTCTTTAGTTGTAATATAAATTATATATTTATAAAACAATATATGGTGTGCATTTAAATTGGTTATATTATTTATAGTTGTAATTTCAAATAATATTTCTAAACAATCATATTGTTATCAGAATTACACGACTAATTTTTTCATTTTTTATTTTTGAAGAAGAAATTAAACAATAAATAAAAACGATTTACATTAAACATATATTACTTCTTCCCTTGAATTAGACGTAACAAATATTATTTAAACTAAGTAAAAACAAATTAAATACCATTTCAATCTATATCCATCATATAAAATCAAACCCACACTCATTGCAGTACAATAACATCTATTTATTACTATAGCTAAAAAATTGATAAATCAAAAATGGATACACACATTTCAAAGCAAATATTTTAAAATTTTATCTGTATATATATAACATAATAACTTACTATTATATTTTTAAAATTTTATTATTTAAAAAATATTTAATATGCTTGAATTTTTTATATTTAGTTTAATAAAAAAAAAAGCATATACATATACAAATCGAGTTATACAGTAATTCTCGCCTAAAAAAGCACAAAAACAACGTACGTTTTCCCACAGGGCCCACAAGTCTCCCTCTTGTAGAAGTGTTTGGCCGCGAACGTGTGCGAGCGCGGCGCGCGACGCGGCGACGCGCCGTACGCCGCCGACAGCGCAGACGGGGTGCGCTGCGGGCACGCGCGGGGCGTCTCGGGGACACTTTCTGCTTCTATAAAGTTTGAAGAGAGTAGAGAAAATCGAGTATTACATATTTATACCCACAACCTGTCGCGTTTACAGCCAGTTCACAGGCCTGTGCCTATGCGCCTCGACAGGCGTACCGTGGCAGGCACTTAACACGCGATGTCTTTATTTTGAGAGGCAAATGTAAAACATTGTCTAAATACTAAATCCTCTTTATCTACCTGCTATGTAAGAAAAAGAGTAAACCTAAAAATTAAAAGTACTAAACAGACATATTTTTTACCTTTTGTGCAAATAATTTTATTAAAACCATTTTGTTTTACATTTTAAAAAACCTAAAATTGATCTACTAGGAGTCATATAGCCATTTTTGTGGATTCACAATTAGAATAACCTATTGTCAAGAAAACGATTATATTTAAAAACTATTTTAATATTTCTGCTGTACCAATATCAAAGTGCGGCATTGAGTTACGCCACTTATGTAGTGGCGTAACTCAACGTCTCAATTTCGGGTGGAAAATAAAAATATACCCACATTAAGTTCTCTTTAACTACAAAAACGTAAAAAAATGTAGTTTCAAAAAAATCTGTTATCAACACTTATAAATATATATCACAATAATTAATGATTTGATGGGTTCGATTCCCACTACAGGAAATGGAAATTTTCATTTCCTGGGTTTGGTAAAGTAAAGTAAAGGGAAAGCGCGGCGTTGAGTTCTTCCGCTCAACACGAAATGCCTCAACTCGGCGGAAAGTGGGCAACGAAGTGTCTTAACACTCGGTTCCTTCTGTCTAGCCTGCTATATAAGGAATACAGTGTGAAGCTAAAAAAAAAATTTCCATTTCATACCAGACATGGGCGGAGCAGAAGGCACTTCTTGTTTGATATGAGAAGAACGTCTAGTAGTCGATTTACGCGGAGGAAGTCCCTCGTCACTACTCTCTGATATTGGTTGCTAGAAAAAATATTATTATTTAGACACATATTAGCGCACGCTACTAAAAAAAAAAAATTACTTCAAATAAAATGCACAAAAAGTAAAATTAATATGAAATTTAAATGAGAATTTATCAGTAGACTGAGCTATCATATAAAAAAGAACCATCAAAATTAGTTCACCCAGTAAAATATTATATGCTAACACAAAAAAAGGCAGTCAAATTTAAAACCTCCTTTTTTCGAAATCGGTTAAAAAATTTAAAAAATATATGCCTTACGAAATTCTGAGGTGGCTTCAGATCCTGCGTAGCGGGATTCCGGCTAACTTTTCAATTTCCGCGCCAGAAACCATTTATAGCGCAATCCTTAGCTTTCGCCTGCCATTTCCCTCACCTCTACCTGGCTCCTGTGCCACCTGTCAACCATGACTTTCATAGATCATGAAACATCTGGGCCGCGCATTAACAACGCAAAGATGATATTATCTTGGGAGCTCCTCACCTGCTTAACTTTACTGCCTGTGCCGGATATCAAATATGAAGCGTATGACCTATTTGCTTACATTTTATTACTTGCCTCACTTTTCAAAACATTTAGCTGAGATGCATTCATATCTTCTCATATAAAACCTGAAGTATAATCAAATTTCATGCTCCACCTAAAGAATAACGCAACCTGCAAGGGCTGAGGAATTTGCTTCACACTTATTTATAGCGCAGATAAGCTCTATTTTTAAGCAGCTTCATTTGCTCCGCTACACGAGCAGTTGCAAGAAGCACCCTTTTTTGATTCAATTCCCAAAGTATAGTGTTTCAGCCAGACTTGGGGACTCTTTGCATGTTTGCACCAGCTTAGGCAAATCAAGCTTTGTTTATTACGTCATTACCTGAAGAGCTTGAGAATCAAGCTAACAACCAAGTACTCTCGAGGCACGAATTCCAGCCAGCGCATGATTGTGCCAGATTTCTTTGCATTTGCAACAAAAAAAATTACCAGCCTCCTCACTTAATATGCCGGCTGTTTTAATTCGATATTGAGGATGAATCTCAGGGAACTTGGAGTTGGGATTTCACCTTCTCCCAGGCACTAACTCGGCACTGGCTCTACCTCTTTCAAGAGAAGGAATATCAGATGCAGACTCAGCTCACCAAAGAGGCTCCATATTTGAGTAATCTAGCTTCACTACATTTCACCACCAAAATTCCACGCCTGTCTTTACTCGCCACTAGCCGCTAAGGTTTGAGCCATACATTCGAAACTACCACACCGCCACCGAAAGCTTCTTCATATTCCACCTCTCATTGAGATCAGGCTTGGAGAACTTATCCATTCCAGTTTTTCGATTCCCCCTTTTTGGAGTCACGCTATGTGCTTCGGTGACACAACTCGGCACTTGCCGCTTTGCACTTATTTTTGAACTTGGGAAGTAGAAGGAATTTATTTTCTTTGCAGTTGAAAGAATTCTTGGAGCCCTGCAACATGTTTGCCGAGTAAGCTGCCATGTTACTTACGAAGCCGAGGCGGTTGAGTGCAAGCCATCTCCCAATAAATACTTTATTCGGCAACATTCACAGTGACCATAGATATCGGAACTTATCACTGCGAAGCTCGGCTGGCTTTGTTTTTATATTACATTGGCTCATCAGCTCCCTCTAAAGCAAATTCTGCTTGGCTCCATGAATATAATTTCATATCTTTGCTAGGTACTGGAAGAGACGCTTCAAAATAAACTTGAAAACAAGGCAAGAAACAACATAGTCTCAGAACTGAAGGATCGTGTTTTTAGCCGCTGGGCGACGTTTCCTTTCAACCGCGCACACAGTGGCAAATGAATAAACGAGATCTAGTCAAGATAATACTCTGGGAACGAAAACGAAAAAAATCTCAGGGCAATGCGTTTCCTGAAAACAATAGGAACTTTTTATATATTTTATTAAAACTCTGGTTACCTTAAATTACTCAGCTATTTGAGAGGCTGGAGGATAGCTCTCAGGCAGAAATAGGTGAGAGAAGAACAGCTCGCACTGCTTTCGAAGCCGTTCAAGGAATAAATCTTTGGCTCGTATTTGGAGCACAGGGGGCTCAGAGGCACTAGCTTTCATGAGCTTGTCGGCACTTCCGGCCTTTAGGCCAGCATAATTCCCCCAGCACCATTTTTCTATTTTTCAATTTCTTACTACCCAAGGAATGGCTAGACTCAAATCAGTATTTATGGGAGATCATGCATTTTGTAATCTTTTGAGTTTCAAAATCTGTGAAGCCACTCAAGGAAGCTTTCTTTCTTTGATCTCTATTTAGGGAGTGGTTGAGGAATCGAAATCATTATAATACACGTCGAGATGTTTTTAACACTCATTTTCTAAGATGCCACTCTGAAAAGAAATCTAAAAGCACTGTTAAAAACTACAAAAATATCAATTTAAGATATTGTCTTTATTGGAACTCAATTGCCACCAGCATTTAAGGAGGTGTACAAAAAATCAAGAAATAATATATTATATTCTGCAAAAATCTGCATAAAAAAATAATTTTATTTACCTAAGCTTTATAACAAGTGACTTACCAGTAGAATTGAGTTCCGGAACACCACTAAGCTTTGCATTATGATCTTGTTGAGCTGTGCCATTGAGGAATGCAAGCTTTTGTAATGTCTCATTGTTTAGTTTAGCTCGATTATCATTGAAAAGTAAATCTCTTGCCATATCCAGGAGTTTACTCTGAAAAGATGACAAAGTGAAATAAATAATATATAATAAATAAATAAAATATATTTATTTCTTGTTTTTCTTTGGATTTTTTACAATAATGCTTTTTTTAAGCTAACTATAAAAGCAATTAAAAATACTCTTTTTCTAAATATAACAACAATGATACAATGATTATTATAATACTGTGCAATGATCACATCTATTACAGTCTATCACAGACAGACAAGACAAGTTTGATTAACAATTAGAGAAAGTCATTTTAAATTATATATAAAAATATGGTACTAAGATCCCCCACATAGATATGCAGCAATGCCTAGAAATTACATAGCAAACAATTGTATCTTAGCACTAGGTTCACTCTTCTATTCATATATGTGAAAGAAACATATAAAACTAAAAATATATAATCAATTTCTATGGTTTAATTCTACTTGGAAATCTTTAAAAATGTAAATCACAGAATATACTATTTACCTCTTTTCTTTTCTTAGTAAAAAAATCTGTCTTGTGTGAAATGTAGCTATATTTTTTTAACTATCACTTTTAACTAGTAATTATAAAAAATCATATTTCTAAAATTTTTTTAATTTTAAAAAAGGTTCATAACAGTATGTTATTATGTATTTTAATTAATTAATAATTAAATAACTTACCTACAAGTATGATTCATATAAAAGTAATTGTTACAATATGAATGGAAAGCTGATAAAAATGTTATCACATTACTATACAATATTGTTTAAAGTGAAATAAATATAAAAATGTAACTTAATTAAATATTTCATATTAGTTCTCATAGCTTTTCGCACCTATTTCTCTTTATTTTTATATACTTACCAACTCCTTATACTTTTTCATAACAATATTTCTTTCTCTCTTTTCTGAATCCAGAAGTTTCCGAACATGGGCAAACTTGGCTTCCCATTTAGAAAGTGTTTTTAAAGCCTCATCTAATTCTGTTTGGAGTCTACTGGCTTCTGCCTCTGCGGCAGCCCATTGAGTACGGACCCATTCCATTTGCTTTACAAAAGCTAAGAAATCTGTGTAAAATATTAGAAAAATCTGTGTAAAAAACACCTGTCGTGGTGCAGAGGCACAAGAGTGCAACTGTAAACGCTACAGGTGGTGGGTTCGATTACCACTCCAAGAAATGGAATTTTTCATTAGTTTGGTAAGAAGGCAAAGCTCGGGGTTGAGTTCCGCCACTCAGGTCGCAAAGCCTCAATTCGGCGGAAATGGGGGAGTGAAGTGTTTTAACACTAGGTTCCCTCTCCTACCCTGCTATATGCGGGATACAGAGTGAAGCTATGTATGTATGTATATTAGAGAAAATAACAATGATTATGATTAAAAAAAGATGTTAAAGAAACTATTAGATGTTTATAAGCAAAATAAAAAATTTCAGTAGGCAATATATTTAAGAAAACTTAATAAATAAAGAACAGTATATTTATAACATTTTTAAGTCATTTGTAACACAATTGTATGGATGATGTATAAGTGTCAGTCATTAATTAAAATAAGAAAAAAACAATATAAATGGAATGAAAGAGATGAATATATAGAATAAATCTGCAAGATAATGAAATATTAATATTTTATAAGGTTTATTAAAGTTTCATAACAATTAGTGCTATAAAATCTTAACCATGGCTTAATCAATCTTACAATAACAGCATAATATTATGGAAAGAGGAATATATATTTGTAGCCATAAACATATACAGTACATGTAAAAAAGTTTACCATATCACTAATTACGAATTCCCAAAATTCTATGGGGTAAACTAAGAAAAGATAGCATTATTTAGTTATACCGCCATATTTTTGTCGCTAACTTTATCAACACATATATCAATTCCTATGTCGTAATTAAATAATACTTACATTCTTCTGCTGCTCCGTCATTTAAAACACTATTTAAACGATTTATATCATCAAACTGGGCCACCAGCGAGAGGGCGAGACCTCCAGATTCTGAACTTTCCGTACTCATTTTTATACTTATTACGTTTCTCGTTGCTCAAATTATATATATTTTCGTCAAATGTTCAATGGATGGATAATGAACAGTATTTATATACTTTAAAATAATCACTACATAGCACAGAATGTGAAACGATGTGAAAACGTTTAAATAACGACTATCTGTCGGTTGGAATATTTGGTTAAGTCAGTGCCATATCAACCGACCAATCCGAATTCCGGTTAGTGTTGTCGTTCATGAAACCGTTTTAAGGATGCGTTCAAAGTTTTATATAAGAATTGCTTTAATTTGACTGCAATTAATTATATTTTATTAATTATATATGCAAAAATAGATATTTTAAATAAATAATTTTTAATATTTATTTCAATATGGAACGTTTATTTTTTTTATTTATTATATAAAAAAAAACATGAAACCATTACAAATATATAGCGCAAAATTTATTTAAGTACATTATATATGTAAGTTTCAATTATTTGTTGTTAATACATAAATATTTAGCCATGAATTACAAATTTCATTATAAACGTGAACTGTACACATTGTCGTTTGCTCGACAGTCAAAAACTTTTTTAATCATTAGTAGTATGCTGCAGTTTCGTTCATGTGGAGACGATTTAACATAAAATATGAATTTTCAAAATCTAAATCGATTCAAAATCTAAGACGATTTGACATAAAATATGAATCTTCAAAATCAAAATCTTCTCCATGTACATAGGAATTTTAAGAAATCCTCTCTTAGCTATCTCTGCCCCTCTATACTTCCCACGGAGTCCATATGCCAAATTCCATCTTTCTAGGGGAAGTAGTTTCGTCTGTACGTTGTACAGACAACATAGTAACTAACAGGAGTTACTCCGTAACACAGGCGTCTTATAAATACAAATTTAACATACAACTTTTACGAAAAAAAAATATCAAGATACTTTCAACCCTGCAAATAATGTGCACACGAATCATTATAGACTATATTGACTTTCATATCAGTCTATTAAACTAAACGTCAAGCTGAGTAACTTTAATAGGCCAACAATGTCAGAAAAAATACGTTATAGTAAGCACCATTTTCAAAAATGTAAAAACCAAAATACATATTTAAAAAAAAAACAATATAATTGGCAAGTGGTCTGTACCACTGAGTACCAAGAATGTAAGTAACAGCTGTCTGTAGGCATGTATAAAGAAAGTTGTATACAGGAACCAGTGTCTGCATATGCTTATTGTGATATGATACAGACTTCTTAAAATTCCCCGTTTGTATTTAAATAATATAATTATAAAACTTTGGTCAGTGGACTACTATCCATAAAGCAACTAGGTGAAAAGCAAGAAATACTTTGCTGAATTATTGTGAATTCAATTACTACCACTAATCAGCATGGCAGTACTAGTACTGTATAAGTACAAATTAAACATGAAGTTACATTATGAAATCGACAACATGCTTAGGTATAAAAATATTAAACACTGGTAACATTAAAATTCACTAATATATAATTTGACAATTGACATTGACAATGACACAATAGGGAGCACTGTAATCGTCTGTCAAAGCGCGATGACGTTCGGTTGAGAACGGTGGTTCGCTCGTGCGGGTCGCGTATCCTTGTGGATTATTGTGAGATAATAATTATTTCCGACTGCACCGGCGTATAATCGCAGGCGAGTCACTATGGCGGACGAGGAAAATAATTGTGATGACGGTGGTGGTGATGTAAAAGCAGGGCAGGCGATGCGGCTTCGAGGCCGAAAGGGAGCCCTGAAGAAGAAGAATGTTTACCTGGTAAAAGATCACAAATTTATGCCGAGATTCTTCAAGCAGCCAACATTCTGTTCCCACTGCAAGGACTTTATATGGTGAGGTTTATTTTATATATCTAGATTACTAGTACTAGTACTTACTTGGTAGCTCGATCATTGAAGTGTGTATTATAAATAGGCAATGTTACAATGCGATGGCGAGGTCGGATGAGCAGCGCGGATTTTCTCGTGATAAGGCAGATTATCAGGTATAATGGTGTTATTTAAAATCCACATATACTAGTTAAGTCCGTTCTATAGCTTTTAAGCTCAATAATAATGCGTATATCTTTTCGCGTGACATTTTACGTTTTCATGAAAAGGTTTTTCATCGTAAATTTATGAATGAAAAATGGTTTATTTTTTATTTATTATTTATTTAATTTATATTATATTCCTTATAAGCCTATGATAACATGCTTTAAATGTAAAAATATAAAAAAAATAATTTTATATTTTTAATTCTACTTTCTGTCTTTGGACAATTTGAAATTATAATAAGATAATTTAAAAAGAGTTGATTATTTTTCAATAAATATAACTACTTCGCCATCATTTTTAATATTTATTTTTTCAAAGCAGTACAAAATTGAATTATTTAACAGCCATAATTATTAATATATTAAGGCTGCTCTTTTAATTTATTAAATTATTTAAATTTATACATTAAAAATGACTGTATAAAAAAATATAAATACCATGGTATCATAATATTTTTACAACTATTTGCTTATAAGAAAATCAATGCCAAATACCATGTGGTGAGTTTGTTATGACAGATGTCATTCTTGTATGTAGATGTTTTGCACTATAATATATGAATGTGTGGGTGCTGTGAACTTAAAGGTTTCTCAAAGGAGTTTTTATATTATAGCTAAACTATTTATTACTTTCTAAGTGTGTTTGCTATTCTAAAATACATAATTAATACAATTATTTTTTTAAATTATGAATATTCATTTTAGTTCAGCTATAATAAAACTGAAGGGCATCGCTGGCGCAGTAGGAAAGCGTGTGATTGTAAACGCGATTGGTTGTCAATTCAATTCCTACACTAATACTCTTATTTAGATAATCTCTCCGATCTGATAAGAACGCACGGCATTGCGTTCCGTCACTTAACACGCAATATCTTGAATTCGGGCGGAAAGTGAAGAACGCAGTGTCTTGACACTAGATTCTTTCTGACTGCCTAATTATGGAGAAAGCGTGAAGCTATTTTACAAAAAACTGTTTTATTTAAAATAGTTTTTTGTAGTAAATATTTATTTACTTACTACTAGAGTTCCCGTTGACGCGTTAACAACGCGATGCCTATCAATTTATGTCACTTTATATAAAAATGCATGTCAAACCTTGGTAGTGTGTGTAACATTTATTAATTTAATATATTTTTTATGCATTATTTTAAGAAGATATTATCATTGTGCGCTCCTTTGCTATATAAAATATAAGTGTGCTAAGTTTCATGGTCCTCCGTCCACTTAATTTTCGTAAAAAGGATCCAAAGATTTTCCTTCACGTATTAATATATAGATAAAGCAGCAAATTTTCAACTAATCCAGCAGGTTGGTACCACTGGGTCAGGGTCCATACGTAAACGCCTAAATTTGGCTCTATTCATCGAGCCCGTGACCTACAGTTAAATAAATCTGTTTTTAACGAGCTATACAATAGTGCGACTACATATGTACATATGTTCCACTCCAGGGAATGAAAATATTTATATTAACTAATATTTAGTATTTCCATTTCCTCGCTCTGGTAGCAAGGCAAAGCACGGCGTTGAGTTCCGCCACGCAGCACGCATTCCCTCACTTCGGTGGAAAGTGAGGAACGGAATCTTTAAGAGAACGGAATGTCTTAACACTAAGTTCTCGGGTTCCCTCTGCCTACCCTGTTATATGCGGGATACAGCGTGAAGTTAACAAATATACATACGTTACATTCGAGAGAAAGGTATAAAAAAAATCAAAATAACATGTTTATGTAGTTGTTGAAATGCGGTCAATTATATTCTGGAGGTCATTCGATTCGTAAATTTATATTATTATTATGACCAAGTGTATTAAATAATAACACTTTATTGATGCGAGAACTTTTTCACTTTATTAATGTTCGTAAAAATATATTACCCTCCTTTGCGTCGCGTAGTCGCGTAAAAATTATCAGTTACACTGTTTATTAGTGCATGTGCGAATAAAAGCAATTGTCGGGGATTGTAATCTTTTTTTTTTTAACTTCACGCTGTATCCCGCATATAGCGGGGTAGGCAGAGGGAACCAGAGAATCTAGTGTTAAGATCCTCCACTCCATTCTCTTTCAACATTTCCGTTCTCCATTTTCCGCCAAATTGAGGCATTGCGTGTTGAGTGGCGGAACTCAACGCCGCGCTTTGCCTTGTTACCAAACCCAAGAAATGAAAATACTAAATTTTACATTTCCTGGAGTGGGAATCGAACCCACAACCTGTCGCGTTTTCAGACGCACTCTTGTGCCTCTGTGCCACGACAGGCGTTATTTGGCGATTGAAATCCCAGTCGATAGAATGTTTCTTTGTCTGATAAGAAATAAAGCGCACCGTAGTTTTTCGCTATACAACGATCTTAGTCTCTAATATACATACATTCATACATAGCTTCACTTTGTATCCTGCATATAGCAGGGCAGGCAGCGGGAAGAACCTAGTGTTAAGACACTGCGTTCCCCACTTTCCCTCTATCTAGTCTGCTACATTAGAAAAAGGTGAAGCTTTAAAAAAACCAACAAATATGCCTCCTTGATAAGGGCTTCTATATCACCAAATTATGCAACTTTAAAAATGCATAACCTACGATAAGTATATAATTTAAAAATGTAAATAATTTATACTGTGCGTACGTGAAGGTTTCCTTAATTATATTATTTACGTTGACGCCATAGTAGCACAGTTTGTTTGTCATCTTCAAATTCAACACTTGAAAATATTTGTATTTATAATATATATATATATATATATATATATATATATATA
>JAKGSA010000350.1:0-11251 GCA_033558755.1 Philaethria dido | reverse complement strand
TGTTAAGACACTCCATTCTCTTTCAATAATTCCGTTCCCCACTTTTCCGAATTGAGGCATTGTGTGTTGAGTGGCGGAACTCAACACCGCGCATTGCCTTGTTACCAAACCCAAGAAATTAAAATATTAAATTTTACAATTCCTGGAGTGGGAATCGAACCCACAACCTGTCGCGTTTACATTCGCACGCTTGTGCCTTTGCACCACGACAGGTGTTTTTATTGGTATTTTTATTGATTTGGTTATTTTAAGTTAAGATTGACTCCAGGTTCTCAGGTTCCCTATGCCTACCCTACTATATGCGGGATACAACGTGAAGCTAAAAAAAACTGAATAATTAGATCGAGAAAGGAACTCATAACCATCGAGTTTACAGTTAGACGCTGTCTCAATGCGCCACGACGACCTCATTATATGATTTTAATTAGGTAGTTCGGAATACTGAATTAATGTTTGCATTCTTTTCGCTAGTTAGGTTTATTAAAAATATTATTAATATTTTAACATTTTTTAAGTGTTATATATACAGTAAAGAAATAAAAATATATTACAAAAGCGTCTTGAACTATCTAAGAGGTACGGGTTCAAATCCAACTAATTTTATTATTTTTTCTCCGTTTTTTGAATGTTAACATAAATCTTGACATTATTAATGTACAAAAGACTATAGAATAATATATACATTTGTACATACATACATGCGTACATAGCTTCACGCTGTATCCCGCATATAGGGTAGGCAGAGGGAACCTAGTGTTAAGATACTCCGTTCCCCACTTTCCGCGGAATTGAGGCATTGCGTGCTGAGTGGCGGAACTCATTAAACATATTAAATCTATATAAGCAATATTTTAACTTATTGGAATTATAAAAAAAAACACAAAAAGCACATTGCACCAGTAACATTTATGATAACTTATTCTACTTGCAAAGTTCAACTGCCAACTAAATATTATATTAAAATTTTGCACGTCGCTGGAAAATAGTTTAGTAATTAAACGGAGCGAGTTTGGCATCTGTTCTAATAATGCAGTAAAATTAGGTGATTCGTTAAAAGAGCGTTATTATAAAATTATTATAAAATATTATTATGTACGAAGTTAGTGCTTATATTTACATACATACATACATTCATAGCTTCACGCTGTATCACGCATATAGCAGGGTAGGCAGAGGGAATCTAGTGTTAAGACACTCCGTTCCCCGCTTTGCCTTGTTACAAAACTCAGGAATTGAAAAATTCCATTTCGTGGAGTGGAGATCGAACCCACAACTTGTCGCATTTATAGTCGCACGCTTGTGCCTCTGCGCCACGACAGGCGTTATATGTAAAATATATAATTAGGATTTTAACAACAAAGAAAACCGACTTGAAATAAAATTCATTGAAAAGTATAATTATTACGAATAACTCAAAAACAGACTCTTAAATTTAGTTAAGATCAGACACTCGTCAGATCTTAACTAAATTTAAATAAAAAAAGTCATCATTTAAAAAAGTCGTCAAAATTGATTCACCCAGTAAAAAGTTATACGGAATCACACATAAGAAAATACAGTCCAATTGAGATCCTTTTTTTGTAGTCTTTTAAAAATACTAAATTTTAATTTACATCATGTATTAAATGTAAATATCTATCTAAATTTGATTCAAATTAAGCAATTAGCGAAAGAAATTAAATAAATATTTATAATTTAAGAAAGCATACATGTAACGGATTTATATTGCGCATAATTAACATTCTTATCCTAAGTGTGTAACACTTTGAAAGTAATATTTTTTTTTTACCGTTTTGAAATGTTTAATATGTACATACATACATACATAGCTTCACGCTGTATCCCGCATATAGCAGGTTAGGCAGAGGAAACCTAGTGTTAAGACACTCCGTTCCCCACTTTCCGCAAAACTTGATTATTTATTTTTGTATTTTAATTTGTATCGATCACAGACTATAAGAAGGTTCATAGTACATATCACTTGTTATATAGTGTTACGAGCAGCATAAGCGTGTCTTATGGCAATTACAGTAGCATATTCGCTGTAAAACTACCAGGAAAGCATGCAAAGAATACGTGAAAATAAGCCTCTCAAAATACTTCTTTAGAAAAATAATGTAAAAAAATACGTGTCCTTATTAAATATACACATAGGTTATTGCTTATTACACTTTTTTCTTTAGATTTTTTTTGCCTCGAACTAATATTAGACGGTATAAGTTATAATCATAATAGATAACAGTATACAAGCTCTGGTTTTTGGGTATTTTCCGGCATATATGTCACGGCCAAAAATTCAAAACAAATTTTATCAATATTGTATGCTAATTATTTGATTGATAATATACGAGTAATTAGCAGAAAAACAAATTGTAATACGTCATTTAGTTACTTAGTGAAAGGGTATTTCCAAAGTGTTTGATGACCTTTTAGTGCTGAAATCAGTTTTTTTACATTAGGGTTCCATAGTACACGAAAACTGATTTTGAGTTGACAAAGTTCATGAATTGAACTTTATTAAAAACAAATACACGTTTATATTTTTTCCTCAAGAACGGCAAGGGCAACGCATCCACAACTGCTCTCTTGCGGTTATAGATGTCCGTAATAAACACTTACCATCAGTAAGGACGCAAGTTAATGAAAACTTGCGACGAAGCATTCGTATCGTTATCGAAAGCATTTTGTATGAGAAAACTTCCTTAGTTCCTCTTACGCACGGTAAAGGCGCTTTTGGATTTCTATACTGGTGGTCTTCTGCATCGCCCATAAATTTCTCACATTCTACATCTCTCACGTTTATAATATATATTTTTAACTTCACGCTGCATCCCGCATGTGCGTGGTAGGCAGAGGGAAACCAGAGAACTCCAGTGGTAAAAGACACTTCCAATGTCTTTTTCATCAAAGGGAGGAATAATTCCGTTCGGCCACTTTCCGCCGAATTGAGGCAAGTATCGAAAAAAAGTTGAGCAGCGGAACTCAACGCCGCGCTTGGCTCAGGAAGGCTACCAAACCTAAAGGGTAAATAAAAATACAAAATTTTATGGTTTCTTGGAGTGGGAATCGAATCCACAAACCTGTCGTTTACAATCGCACGCTTTGTGTTTGCGCCACGACATGTGGTTAGATAATTTTTTTTTTAAATAGATGTTGCGTTCTTTAACTTTTTATATTGCTGAGATTGGTCTTTAGAATCTAACGTCCCCTTGGTTGTAAACCAAGGGCAGACGTCGAGAAAAATAAAAAAAATATTTCTCCTTTTAATGTCATTTTATGAATGTAGTTTTTTCTTTAATTACACAAAATTAATTGTTGTTCTTGCATCTCTCCTGCCAAGTGTGTATTTAGTACCTGTAGTTATAAATCCTTCCTAAGCGATAGAGAATACAATTATGTATGTACCTATCCAATCATTTCTGTATTTGAAGTGATTATTTCTTATTAAGTTTATAAGGTATTTATATATCTTTAGAAATAAATTAAAAACCATAATCCTTTGCACGAGTTATTTAATCTATTTAGAGCTTTTTATGTTATTTTGGGAATATTTTTTTCTTTTTTTTTAAATATTAAGAGGCATTAGGATTGTATAGACTAGTAATAAACTAGTAATGTAAATTTCAAGCAAATCAAACCCCTTCAAATTAAAAAAAAAAATAATAGTTAAATAATACAAAACAGTAAAGTAATCATTAATCAACTTATTCACGCTTGGTACTAAAAAAGAATTACTTCAAAAGCGATAGTTTTGCTTATATTAATTTAGTGCATACTGTTATAGTATTTGTATTTTATGAACCCACCTCCCATCACTTTGAACTGAACTTGTTACTCACTGAGTGACTGATAGATAACTATTAGGGCAAAAGAAACCTGATATTTGCAGGTACGTAGAGACGTTACGGTATTGCTGTGTGCCTAGTAAAGGCCGAGTAGACCCAGAAGGCACTTTTGTAGTGTCCGAACAATCACCCTGAAACAGAATCATTAAAATTTATAATTATTTCGTTATCCGTTTTTGATTTCATGTTGTTTATTATTTTTATATAGTAAAAGGCCTCAATCCGGCGGAAAGTAGGAACGGAGTGTCTAACACTAGGTTCCCCCCTGCCTACCCTGCTATATGGGATACAGCGTGAAGCTATGTTTGTATGTAAGAGGTCTGACTGATTGTAATCTTGAGTGGTTGTGGATTCAATTCCGAAAGTGGGGAAATGTTTTTTTTAAATTATTTTTATTTCCGCACTCCGGTAACACAAAGAGCTATATTCACCACTCACCTGGGCATTTATCTCGATTTCAGGTGGAGTAGAGAACGAAGACAATTAACTACTCCTTGCTATGTAGGAAAGTAAGATGAATCTATTAAGAAATGAAAACCTCACACGCATTACTTCATGAAAAATATTGAATTGTCACTGAATCTGGGCCACATTTTCAAGTATATCAGCCATTTCATTTTCTAGCAAAATTCGTAGAAAGTTTATAATTTTTTTTTTTTTTTTTGCTTTTTTAGTAAGTAAAATAACCTATAAGAATTCTGACATAGCTGATGAGGACTGTAAATTAGAGCTAAAGCGCTTGAACAGTCACCAAAGTTTTATTTAAAGCTGAGACTTCGTTCCCAAGTTTAAAAAACCTCGGTAACAAACCTCTATCCAACTCTGCAAAGTTTCACCATATTTAGACTGAACATTTTCGGCGATATCGTTTTGAGATCGAGCTGCACCGCGTCACCAGCGATGCAAAAGTGAGCTGACGGTCGCTCAAACCCTTCATGGACTTGTGGAGACGTTCAGCGAAGAATAGTGGCTTGTTGCGTACCACTTTTACTGTGAAACATAAGAAATTTATGTATATAAGAAGAAACTCCTTAGCGCACCTTGGATTCACCACTGTGCGGGAACCACGCTCATCGCGTTGCAGAGAGGAAGCTGGAGTGCTCTGGGACTCTGAATGACCCAAGTTGTAAGGTTTAAGTGCCCTCTAAATGCGCATTAACGTTCCTTTCCACTGCCCTCTTTCCACCTATTTTGTAAACCCGGCATTTAGAATATTACTTACTACTAGTACTTTGCTTTTCCCATATTTAAATTTTTCTTCGAATGTAATGTTCTATTTTTCTAATAGTTACTTTCATTTTTTCTAAACTACATCTTCGATGAAATAAAAGGGTTATGTGTGTTCTTCTATAAACATATCCAATAAAAAATAAATTAATAACAAATTAATTTATAATCTTTATTTAAATAATACTATGTCATGCATGAAGCCTGTCGTGGCGCAGAGGCAACAAAGTGTGCGATCAGACAGGTTGTGGGGTCTGATTCCCACCCACGAAACGAAGTATTTTCATTTTCTCCGACAAACAACTCAGCACTGGTGCAGTGCTGGAGTTCCACCACCAAGAAGCATTATCTCAAATTCAAGCAGAAGCCTGATAACGGAGTGTCTTAATATTAGGTCTTACTAACTACTCTCGTTATATAGAAAAAATACCTAAAACTGTAAAAAATAAATAAAACAAAGATTTCAAATAAACAAAATAATATTATGTTGAAAATTGCTGCCTCGTGGCGTAGAGGCAATGCTGCGCACTGTAAACGCGTCACAGGTATTGAGTGCCCGGATTTCACCCAGGAAACAGTACCAGGTATTTTCATTTGGCTTGGTAACAAGGCAAAAGCTATGGCGTTGTGATCCGCCACCAACATGCAATGCCTCAATTTAGCGGAAAATGGGGAATGGAAATGTTGAAAGAGAATGGAGTGTCTTAACACTAGTTCTCTGGTTCCTCTGCCTACCGCTACAGTGGATACAGCGTGATGTTAAAAAAAAAAAAAAAATCTTACCAATAGCCCCAAATGGCCTTCCTTGTGGATCAAAATACCAGAAAACTCGGGATTGATAGCATCATCTATACTGAAGGTCGGTTAGAAGTGGTATTCTGGAATATAGCCAAGCTAGTTGCGGAACGAACGAGAACAGAGCACCGCGTTAAACACTGACTCATCCGTACCTAGGCGGGAGAGTTCACCTGAAATGAAGGCAGATTTTAAATACCATGAATTATTCAAGTGTCGCCTGCCGTGGCGCAGAGGCACAAGCGTGTGACTGTAAACGCGACAGGTTTGGGGCCCTGATTCCCACTCCAGGAAATATAAAATTTAGTAGTTTAGTTTCATTTGGTAACAAGGCAAAGCGCGCGGCGTTGAGTTCCGCCACTCAACACGCAAATGCCCTCAATTCGGCGGAAAGTGGGGAACGGAATTGTTGAAAGAGAATGGAGTGTCTTAACACTGTGGGTTCTCTGGTCTCTATGCCTATACTGCTATATGCGGGTTACAGCGTGAAGTTATAAAAAGAGCAAGCAGGCGAACTTTAGTAGATTTTAAGCAACCGTGGCGCAAAGGGACAGCGCGTGACTGTAAATGCGTGATTGGTTGTAGGTTTGGATTCCTCCTTTGGGGGAATTATTATATTTAACCTGTTAACCGGGAATATTTTTCTTTAATCCAGCTACAGATTGCAAGAACATGAAAATTTTGACGCACGTCAATATAATGGCGTATTTATAACCAATTTCCAAGAGTTAATAGCCAGATAAGAACAACAACGTAGAATGTAATGCGTTCAATATATTACGATTCGATTTTTGCGACGAAAAATATGGTCATCATGCTCTATTGTGGTAGTAGGGCTTTTTACGTGCTGATCGCAATATCGTAAAGCGTGAGCCGCATACATGAATGCATAAACAAACTTATACATGAGAATAATAATAATATGAAAATAATAATATATAAATTCCTTTATAAAAATTATAAGTCTAGTTGAGTTATATAAGAAATAAAAAACAATTAATTCCTTTTAAGGAAAAGAGAGGGATAGCAATATCTATTGTTTCACGTACGTTCATTGTGTAATAAAAATACTAGAATTAATGTGAAATTTATTACAGTATAGCAGTTTTTTCTATTCTTTTAACGACTTCAAAAAGTATAGTTTCCTCGATTCGACTGCATGTGAGTTACCATATAACTTTTTACTTGGTGAATCAATTTTACGATTTTTTTTATATGATCTACATGTATGATGCAGCCCCATTTAAATTAAATTCAGATTTGATGAGCAGTTTTTGAATAATTCGCACTTTTGTGCATTTTATCTTAAATAATAATAATAATAATATGCTTTATTGTACAATCAATATTATAGAGAGAAAAAAAGCCCCTAAAATCCAACCACACGTCCTGATCGACCATCTGATCACGTAGGGGGCGGACACACGATTAATAAATTACTGGCGTGGCCAACGTGGCAATGGTAACCCATTTAACCATGGAGACTTTCAATATGGATAAACGTATAGGGCCGCTACCCGGGGGTGAGCGCCGGGGCACGTTTGGAGCTGACGCTGGACGTGACAGCATGCAAGCCGTCAGTGGCTCTTTGCTGAACAGGCGGGCAAGAGTCGGGAAACCCGAAAAGACCACAGCCGAACAACGGGGTAGGGGGGGAACAGGTGATGCTTTGCAGATGGGGGCTTCAATGCCTATTGAATGCTCTGCCGGCTCATCTGGAGAGACCATGCAAGAAATTAAACATGATAGAAGAAGAAAATGGTCGAAAGAGGAAGAGAGAGAGTTAATATATTGTTTTTATAAATCTAAAAGTCAGGGACCCGGATATATTAATAGATTATTTACATTATTTAAAGATAGAAATCCAACTAATCCGAAAATCCATAAATTTAACGGCAATACACTTTCAACCCAAGCACGGAGAATAATAAAGCAAAATATATTATCTCAAGAACTTCTGAACCGTATAAAAGATGAAGCTGAGGAGAGGGTCATTGAAAATACTGATATAATTAACAACATTACACATTTAACTTAAACGACAGAGACAAATACACAAACTAATTTGCAAACAAACACACAATCTATCGTGCACACGAATATTCATGATGAAACTCAAATGAATACACAACCATCACTAGAACAAGCGAACCTAGCGGATAGGTGTACTCGAGATATAATAATTAATGAAGAACAAGATCCATTGATATTAACATTTTTACAAATATTAGCTGAAACTAAGGAAACATCAATAAAAGACCGACAATTTTTACCGAAAGCAAAAATAAATAGACATTTCTTACAAAACCTAAAAATACTGAATAGTTATTTACCAAATATTTTAGTAACTACTGAAACACTTATTGAATTAAATAACGTTATATATGCTGCTGCTAAAACTTTAATAACTATTAATAAACAAGTACCGTTCATGCCCAAAAATATAGTTAAAGCAAATTCAGATCCACCTTGGAAAACGAGAATCAAAAATAGGATTGATAAAAACAGGAAAGAATTAGGACAATTAGTAGAAATAGGCAGAGGCATAAATACACGTAGGATGAACAGTATTAAAACCAAACTTTACGATAAATATAATATACAAAATGAAGAACAACGAAGCGCCACAGAAGAGATATTGAAACAAAAGATCAAAGCTCTGGCTGGTAGAGTTAAAAGATATGAAGAAATTGGCAACAGAAAAGAGCAAAATAGATTATTTAAAGAAAATGAGCATAGACTATATAGAAGCTAAGGAAACAATAGTGTCACTAACAGTATTAAACTTCCCACCAAAGACAGCGTAGAAGAATTTTGGAAATCGATACTATCTAAACCTATAGAATATAATAAGGATGCAAAATGGATAGAAGAAGTAGAAGTCTCATCAGAAGGGATAACCACAATAGAGTCACAAGAGATAACAGAAGAGGAAATAAAATTTGCTATTACAAAGTTGAGAAACTGGAAGACCCCAGGAATAGACAGAATACAGAATTATTATTTAAAATATCTTACAACTACACATAAATATTTAGCTGCATTATTTACAAATATTATAGGTGGTAGGGAACAATTACAAGAGTGGTTTACCACAGGACAGGTTATTTTAATTCCAAAAAATGAAAATACAGAAAACGCTAAAAACTGGAGACCAATAGCTTGTTTACCTAGCATTTACAAATTACTAACGTCTGTACTAGCCAATCAATTATATAATCATTGTCAAGAGAATAATATCATGGCTATAGAGCAAAGAGGATGCCGACGCGGAGTTAGGGGCTGTAAAGACCATCTTATGGTCAACAAGGCAATACTAGAGGATGCACATCTATCCATGAAGAACTTGAGCATGGCATGGATAGACTATCAGAAGGCATTTGACAGCATATCGCACGAATGGCTTCTGAGAGTCCTTGATATTTACAAATGTCCGACCATGATCAAAACCTTTCTTAAAATTGCTATGCCTGGATGGAAAGTTGTTATGACAGCCCGAGGAAATAATACATCATTGACTACTGAACCGATTCACATCAGACGAGGCATATTCCAGGGAGACTCTTTATCACCGTTGTTATTTTGCCTGGCAATTAATCCAGTATCATTCATTCTAAATAAATATGAAATGAAAGGGTATAAACTTAAAGATAGCTTCTGGGTAAATCATTTATTATACATGGATGACGGGAAGATATATGCCAATAATAGAAATAATTTAGGAGTTTTAATAGATAGTTTAGAAATATTCACAAAAGATATCGGTATGAGCTTTGGTCTGGATAAATGTAATACGATAGACATTAGAGCAGGGCATAGGAATAATATTATAGGTGAAGGGCACGTGCTACTGAGCGGAAATATATTTAAACAACTGGAGGTAGGTAGAACATACAAATATTTGGGAGTACATGAATCAGGGAAAATAGAACATAACCAAATTAGGGAACAGGTTACAAAAGAATATTTTAAGAGAATTAAAAAGTTACTGAACACACATTTAAGCTCAAGAAATATTATAAAAGGAATAAATACCTATGCGGTTCCAATTTTACTTTATTCGTTTGGAATAATTAATTATAAAAATAGAGATTTGAAAGCAATAGACATAAAAACTAGAAAGTTATTATCAATGAAGAAAGGACAACAGCAGAAAGCCGATGTAGAAAGAGTATATTTACCTATAGTAGAAGGGGGTAGGGGGTTAATAAATATAGAAAATTTGTATAACACACAAATAATTAAATATAAACAATATTTAGAAAAAGAGAGTGATGATTTAATCAAAACAATAGTCCAACACGATAAGAATAGAAATAAATACTCAATAATAAAAGAAGCACAAGAAATTGAAAAAGAACTACGACTTCCACAAAATAATATACATATAGATAAAGAAATCAAACAAGCAATAGTTAAGAAACAGAAAGATAAATGGAGAAACAAGCAACTTCATGGGCAATTTCCTAAAGCAGTTCTAGATCAAGCCAATATTGATAAAGAAGGTTCATTTAAATGGATACAAAAACAACAATTACCACTTTCTATAGAAGCCTCAATATTTGCCATCCAAGACCAAGCAGTTATGACGCGGCAACATCAACGCGATATCCTTAAGTTGGAAATAGACGGCAAATGTCGTCTATGTGCCAGTAAAGATGAGACAACGCAACATATCATCTCAGGGTGCGAAAAATTAGCGGGTACCTATTACATTAAGCGGCACAACAGCTTGGTTCAGTATGTCCATTGGTGCCTAGTAAAAAAGCACAATTTTGAAGTATCAAGTCTTTGGTGGAAAGAGACATTAACACAACCGCAAGTAAAAGAAAATAGACAAGCCAAAATCATGTGGGAAATACCTATACAGACAGACGTCACAGTGACACACAATAGACCGGATTTAATTTATGTAGATAAGTCCAACAATAGCACTTATTTAACACATCGGTCAATAAGTCCCGAGGCAAATAAAGAAAAAAACTTTTTTTTTTCAAAAATTGTTTTTATTCGTCAACATAATTCCTTTGAATAGAGATACAATCAGTCCAACGTCTTTCTAACATTTCAATACCTTTTTTGTAAAATGATTTGTCTTGATCCTCAAAATACGCCTCACATTCGTTGATCACCTCGTTATCGGAATGAAATTTTCTCCCAGCCAGCCATTTTTTAAGTTGTGCAAACAACCAATAGTCGCTGGGGGCCAGATCTGGAGAATATGGTGGATGCGGCAGCAATTCGAAGCCTAGTTCGTACAATTTCGCCATCGTTTTCAGTGACTTGTGACACGGCGCGTTGTCTTGGTGGAACAGAATCTTCTTGCGCGCCATATGCGGCCGTTTTATTGCGACTTCGGTCTTCAATCGCTCCAACAAAGCAAT